>JASDQU010305760.1:48388-58729 GCA_032191745.1 Picea mariana | reverse complement strand
GAAAATGTCTGCAACTTGATCTTCTGTAGGGAAAAAGAGAACTTCAATAACTTGATCATGAATTAGATTTCTGATGAAGTGCATGTGCAGATCGATGTGTTTTCTACACTGATGTTGAACTGGGTCTTTGGTGAGCTTGATGGCACTCTGATTGTCACACCAAAGGCTGGTCGGATGCTAGTTCTGGAATCCTAACTCTGAAAGGATTTGTCGAAGCCATAGGGCTTCCTGACTTGCATTTACCGCTGCTCGGTCTTCTGCTTCTGCTGAAGAAAGTGAAATAGCCTGTTGTTTCTTACAGGCCTAAGTGACAAGTCCTGAACCAAGGATGAAAACATAACTTGCAATAGATTTTTGATCATCAAGGTCGTCGGCCCAATCTGAATCAGTGAAACCAACCAATAAAGGAGTCCCCCCTGAACTGTAATGTATCCTGAACTAAATTGTACCATGAAAATAGCGAAGTATCCTTTTAGTTGCTTTCTAATGGCTTTGATGGGGTGTTTGCATATATCGGGCAATAAGACCAACAACAAAGGAAAGATCAGGATGTGTATGAGTCAAGTATAAGAGGCTACCAACTAACTGACGGTACAGGGTGGCATCAAATTCAAGAGAAGTACAGGTGGTAGAAATCTTGACTCCAAACTAGAAGGGAGAACGGGTTGGTTTACAATCATCCATGTGAAAGCAATGAACAAGGTCAGAAACATACTTAGATTGGGAAAGAAAAATTCCTTCATTGGTTTACAAAACTTGGAGGCCAAAGAAATAGTGCAAAAAACCTAAGTCTGTCATTTCATATTTCTTCGTAAGGATGGTTTTCACATGGTTTAAAAGTTTTGAGTCACTACTAGTAATGATAATGTCATCAACATAAAGGACAAGGATTATGAGATGGCTTCCTACTTTCTTGGTATAGACGTTAGGATTAGAATGACATCTAGAGAATCCAGTGGCAATAAGAAAGCTATCCATTTTGGTATACCAAGCTCAGGGAGCTTGCTTGAGACCACAAAGAGATTTCTTGAGGTGACAAATAAGGCTAGAGTCATTCTGGACATAGCCAGGAGGTTGTTCCATGTAGATTTCTTCTTGCAAATTTTCGTGCAAGAAGGCGGATTTAACATCCATCTGATTGACCTCCCATTTATGTGAGGCAGTAAGGGCAATAACAAGGTGGATTGAATTCATTTTTCCTACAGGGGCAAAGGTTTAATTATAGTCAATTCCTTCAACTTGGGAAAATCCTTTGGCAACTAACTGAGCCTTGTGTCTTTCAACACTTCCATATGATGCATACTTATTTCTGTAGACCCATTTGCATCTAACAATTTTTCTTCTTTTTGGAAGAGGTACAAGATCCCAAGTATCATTTTCCATTAAAGAACGATACTCTTCATTCATTGTTGTATCCCAATCTGGATGACCTGGAGCTTCTACAAATGTCTTTGGATCATGAGTTTCTGAAACTTGAGCCAAAGGAGAAGAGGTTTGTTGGAACTGTGAACGTATCTGATGTTGATCTGAAGGATCACTGACAAGATCACCAACTGCTTCTCGTGTTGAACATACCCATCTAGGAAGTGGTGGAGTTGGTGTTGGTTCAGGTTCAAAGGACTCACCTGGAGGAGGGTGAGCAGGCGGAGGTGGATTTTCATCCTCACTATCATCATCTGAAGAAGAAACCAGATCATAATAAGGCACAAATGCCGAAGATGGCTCCCAGGCCAAGATATTTTCATCAAATTTAACATCTCTTCTAAGAATAATTTCATTACAATGTGATTGAAGAAGTCTGTAACCTTTGACATCTTCAGAATAACCAACAAATGTACACTTCACACTTTTAGGCTACAATGCTTTCCTTTTCTCATCAGGAATGTGAGCCCATGCTATACTGCCAAATACGTGGAAGTGACTTACATCTGGGTTAATTTTGGTCCAAGTTTCTTCCGGTGGTATATTTTTAAGAGCCTTTGTGGGAGTGTGATTTACGATGTAATTTTCACAGTTGATGGCTTCCACCCAATACTTTAGACTTAATCCATTAGATTGGATCATACAATTAGCCATTTATTTTTATGTGTGGTTCTTTCTCTCAGCAACACTGTTTTGTTGTGGTGTATATGGAACAGTGTGTTGCATTTGGATTCCCTGTGTAGTGCAGTAGCTTGTAAAATTATTGTTCATATATTCACCTCCATTATCTGTTCTTAACCTTTGAATTTGATGTCCAGATTGCTTTTCTACAAGGGCCTTGTAGGCCAAAAACTTGTCAAAAACTTCTCTCTTGAGTTTTAAGAAGTAAACCCAAGTACGTCTGGAAAAATCATCAATGAAAGTTAAGAAATACTTGCACCTAGAAAGAGAAGGAGAAGAAAGTAGACCACACAAATCACTGTGAACAAGCTGCAAAGGACCCGAGGCGTGCCAAGATGAGCGTTTGTCAAAACTGTCCTAATGATGTTTACTGAGAACACAACCGACACAAACACCATCTTTGTATGAAACAAGAGGAAGACCAGTCACCATCTGTTGATTACATAGTTGCTTCAATGAGCGATAGTTTAGATGACCAAACTGCACATGCCAAAGTTTGCTCAAGTCATCGTTATGAGCAACAAAAAGTGATGAAAAAGATTATGGCCCAAAGTTGTCAAACTTGTACAACCTAGTAATATCATCAGCAATTCCAGTTGCAAGAACATGCTTAGGATCTTTTAGATCCTTGATTATAACTTGGTGAGGTGAAAACTTGACGGTTTTACCTTCACCTGAATGAGTGATTTGATATACTGATAGAAGGTTACAAAAAATATTTGGAACACATAATACATCATTGAAATGACCATTTTCTACCTGAATTGTTCCGGATCCTACAATACTAAGAGATCTATCATCACCAACAAATATGTTCTTGGTGTTACATTCATTTAGAGTAGAAAATATGGATTTATCCTTAGCCATATGATAAGATGCTCCTGAATCAATAAGCCACTCATAAGAAGAAGTAGTAGTAGTAGAAGGTGTATTGAAGGAAAAAACAGAAGCAGAAAGTGCATGTCCATGAGAAGAAGAAGAAGAAGAAGAATCAATATTGATGTTGTGCTTGCTCATCACTGCTTCTAAGGATGCCATCTTCTTGAAATATTTGGACTCATCATGACCATCTTTATCACAAAAGTTGCAATGTTTGTTAGTATTCTTACTTTTATATTTTTCTTATTTGTCACCATTAGGAGTTGAAGCTGTCTGAGCGGGTTTGGGACCCTTAGGTTGTTTGTTGTTGTAGCGAGGATGTTGCTTCTTGGGATACTTGGGTTTATCTTTCTGCTGGGCAACTAAGGCTTTGTTGGAGGTACCTGCAGTGTTGATCACTCCAAATTGTACAAGCTTATCTTCCTCTCTAATCAAAGAAGCACAAAAGGAATCAAGAGTGGGTTTTACATAAGCTTTCCCTAGAGCCTCTTTCATGGCATAAAAGGTAGATACAAACACAGAATATGCACTACCTATCTTAGAAAGAATAAGATATATGCAACGCTCTTCCTGCATTTTTATCTTACATTCTTCACATAAAATTCTGAGTGTTTTAAACTTAGATAGATAATCTCCAAGGCAAGAAAAATCACTTGGAAGCAAGGTCAGTATTTGATTTTCTAACTGTTGTGCTCGAATAATATTGAGTTTACCAAACACAGATTCAATTGTGTTCCAAGCTTCTTCGGGATGATCAATTACTTGAAGGTGGTACCTTAAATCGGGAGAGATGGAAATTCTGATTAGTCCACGTGCTTCGTCATTCCTATTATCCCATTTGGATTTCTTATCATCATCAGTGGGTGTTGTTTCCTTTCCCAAGGTAATCTGGTACGTGCCTTTACTTCTTAATAAATCTTCCATATGGGATTTCCATTGGAAGTAGTTGTTGGTAAGTAAGACATTACTTGTAGAATCGATATTAAATATTCAGATAATGTGTATTTAAAAACTGAAACTAATGATCTATATGGAAATATCTCGAAAAGTTATGCGGTTTTAAAAAAAATGGCACTGAAAACGGACTTTCGATGTGAGAGTTATGTCCTTTTTAAAAAAGGAATAAACAATAACCAAATAACCACGTGATAGTGTAAGCTACTTTATGAAGTGACCCACTTTTATAAAGAGAAGTGGGGATCACTTTTACAATGATGTTACCTTATCACAAAAAATTTGCATGCAAAATAAATAACTCTAAAATAAAATATAAAGCTACTTATAGTAGTTCATTTTTATACTTGAAGTGAAATGCACTTTACAATTTTTTGCATGAACTTTTTCAAAAAAAGTAACAAAAGACAGACTTGAACTCAAGACCTCTTACTTAATAAGACAAGTTTTAACCAAATGGTCTAGAAAATCATATTGTAATGTTCAGAAGGAGGATTGGGGGTGTTGTTGTGGAAGACAACCTTGGAGAGAATGCTAAAAAAAAACTCTTTTCACACAAGAAAAAAATTCCGCTTCTCGATGACAACAAGGGTTAGATCTCGGTTAAATTACTCAGAAGATGCACATTTTCCTATCTGTTTTTGATTTTTTGAGATCGCACAGGACACGGGGAAAAGAGCATATGCAGATCTAAAAGAGTAGCAACCCGAAAATAAAAAATACAAACCAAAATAAAATCAAAATAAAACTTTGCAGAAATTTAAAAAATGCATATTCAGGCTTGATACCTCCAGATCTCATTGTAATGGCCATATCTTGGGAAAACGGAAACGTTTTCAAGTGAAACGAAAGGTGTTTCTAAATGAAACGCGTGGTCCGGACGCAATGGAATAGTCCTATCAGCCCATAAATGTATGGAAATACCAGAAAATGAATATGAGGCAACTCAGCTTCACGATCTCGATCTACAACAAGAGTGGGTCTTCAAACATGCTCTGATACCATGTTCGACCACACAGATATTCCAACAGAGGACGAACACCTTTAATAACCACTCACATAACTAGATCAAAGATCAACACACCAATGTTTTCACATGGTAAAACCCCTACGGGGAAACATCCATGGCCCCAACCAATGCGACCACTTGGAGCAGTTTATTAATGCAAAGAAAAAGATTACAGAGAGATTTTACAAGAGATTTTGTCACAATCGATTATCGGCAAATGACCTTCCATGCTCTTTAAATAGAGATCATGGACCAATCAAGTGTTAAGCCACGGATCAATGGTTGTTAAGATCGAGGAGAGTATGAACTGTCAGATGACTTTATGTCGGGAACATATCGTGACCGTCGGATTTCCTAACAACAAATGCATACTAAAGAAACACACTAAGAAACACACTTTTACGTAACGACATATTAGACCAAGTAGATCTTAACTAACTCCTATGTGTCTAAATATCCTAACACATTTCTCTTAGTAATCAAAGTGCTCTTTCTGGTGTTATTCTGGTTTTATTTTGGTATTATTGTTGTGCTGTTATGGTATTATCGTTGTTTATCTGACATTTCTAGCTAATTATTTCTTTTTTGCATACTATTTTATATCTAGAATATTAAACTGCAAAAAGTAGTTTGTATTATATGATTGATAAGAACCTTTTGTAGCATTGATTCATGCCTATTTATACATTTAAATTACTAGAAGGTAGTTTCAACTTCCATGGCTACCTTGGTCGGTTCACACAACCTAGAAATCAATCAACCTAACTATGCAGTCAATTGAGCTTCACAACTGATTGACTCTTTTACATTTGGTCTACTCATAGGCCTAGTCGACTAGTTGAATAGGCCCTCCAACATATTTCCCCACCCTCAAATCCTTCTTCATCCCAAAGAAGGGGAGTTTGGAAAACATAAAAAATTACATTAAAAAATTACATGTACACTTATGTTTTTTTTATCTAAATGCTAATTATCTTTGTTGATTTCTCTCGTGTGGATGGATGGTTGGTCAATGCATTAGGGTTGAGTAATTTAAACCTTGGTCTGGGAGGATATGCAGGTACTACTTGCTGTGAGGGGGTATCCTTAGTGAGTTCTACACATGTTCTAAGATGTGTGGGGTGATCTACTAGAGTCATCCTTTAAAACCTTCTGAGTCACCTAGTGCTCTCTCCATTGTGATGGTTATCTTCTTCATTTCAACCAACTATTCTAGTTTTTTCAGAAATAGGGGCATCTTGTACTATAACTAGACCATGATTATACTTCTCCTGCATCTACTTGACCTTTCTATGCACCTACCAAACGTGGTTTGACGCATTGGTGGCCCCAAAATGTGCATTTATTCCCTCTTGGAACCATTGTTGTTCTTTTGTTGTCAAATCTACTTCAAACACGTGAAAGAGGAGCAATATAACTCTAAGTTTCATGTATTTATTTTTTATCTAGGTGGTAATCCAATGTGAAAAAGCCACTTAACTATCCCAAAATAGTTAGTCAATATAGTCTAAATTTTTCCATGTCGAATTAGACAACAATATATGAGTTATAATGCTAATGATCAAGTTGGACTAGGTTCAAATAGTAAAAATTAGACCATAGTGCTTGGATTCTAATATTAACCAATGATTTAAGTTGCAACTATAATTAGTTATTTATAAGGAAAGGTGATGTTAGAATTTGTAAAAAAAACTAAAAAAATTGAAAGTTGTTGAAACTTACTGGTAAAATTGTATTAACGTATGAAAATATAGTGTGGATGTATATATAAAAGAGATTGTGTGATTTTGAAATTAAAAAAATTATAATTATACATTATATTAGTACATTAATATAAATACTTTTAATTAAATATATTTTATAATAAAATAAAATCTAATAAAATTATACTTATAAAAATATTAAAAATAATAATAATAAAACAAATATGCAATCAATATTGAATGTTATATAATAAATCAATGTTGAATGAAAATGGACTTAGTAATATTGAAAATAAATGCTTCATATAAAAGAAAGTTGAATGAAAATGTATTTAGCAATATTGAAAATAAATGCATCATATATAAAGCAAAGTTGAATGAAATTGCACCGACAATTACTTGTAAATAATGAAAAATTTGTTTGAAGTAACCAAATGCATTATATAATAATAAATAATAATAATAATGAAAAGGTGAATTGTGTGTATCCAACTTAATTTAACATAGGTATGAATATATTTAGTGTTTAACAATCTTGACACCGCTGGGTTAAAATGGGCACTAACAGATTTTTATAGGGTTGTAATTCCACGTTGGATGGAGAAGCGGGCCAACTTTGATAGTGGACAAATTCAAAATGTGAATACAGATTTTGAAAAAAAATATACTTCATAGATTATGCGGTTGTGATATGGATTTCATTGATGCAATTGCGAATTTGACCCTTGATTGAGTTACAACTTTCCAGAAATAAAGAAATATGAGTATTTTATTTTTGAATATTTGACTTGTCAAGACCAATGTTCCACGGTTTGCTCGGAGCAGCGGGTCGATGGAAGAAGTAAAACCCAACAAACTACTTTCGTTAGTTATTTAGCGTCAAAGCCCAAGCCCTGGGAATTATAAAAGCATGAGTATGGGCCAAAAATATGTGACAAGTTGAATTTTTTAAATGTGATAAGTTGAATTTTCTTATAATTTAATTATGTCTAAAGGTTTTCTCAAATCAATGAATGTGATTTATTTTTCATAACTTTTTGTATTTTCGAACATGTCTGTTAATCTGTTTACTTTTTAACATTTATCTAATCATATTAAAAAATTACTGCATCACTATATGATTGACATGTTTAAATAATTAATGTTTAAGATTACCACTTTCTTGAGCGTTCCATTTTCTGGCTGTCCTCGCGTTTCATATTGGATTGCCCAAAATGGAAGAATATTGGATCACCGAGCATTTCATATTGCGTTTTTGCATTCCATTAGGTGACCTCTCACAATTTTCTAAGCGAACGTTTACAATGTCCCAGATAAGCTGCTATACTGTTCAGATTTTTTTTAAATGGGATTTTGTGTTTCCATGCACTGTAAATTAAACAATAGCTTTAGTTCATGCAATATCATTTACCTACCTTCAGTCGCGCCCAATCTTTTCAGACGATAAACGCAGGTAAGCTACATGTAGCGAAATACTGAATATGAAAAAAACTAATTTGGTTACAATCTTTTCAGACGATAAACGCAGGTAAGCTACATGTAGCGAAATACTGAATATGAAAAAAACTAATTTGGTTACAAATTGAAAAATTGAGTTATGTTTGCAATTGGTGTTTGCAGCGGCTCTTCCAATCAGTTGAAAGATTTTCATACAACGGTTTTTAGAGAAAAGGAATGACAGGCTTTACTAAAGAGCACCTTATGTTCCTCTGCAAAACTAATCGATGATTGTATTGGGTTATCCTTATAATATTATTTTAAGAATTTACTGGATTCTTGTAGATTTTTGTATGGAATTTTCCTAATTTTGTCAACAAATTCAGGAATTCGAGTAGAAAACTCAATATTGAATAGAATAAGTTAATCTAACCTCTTTGAACGGTCGGACACAATTATCTGTACATATCAAGAGATTTTCGAAAATGGGAATCAGTTATATTATATTCGCCTCGCAAAAGTTTTTAGTGTATGATGGCTTTCAAGATTCGGTGAAAAAGGTTTGTCTAATCAAAAAATTGTTTTAGTTTTTTAATATTTGTTTGGGCAGTGAGATCTGAGTGCGTATCTCATTTTTTTTTAAATCCCTTTTAGAGAAACGAAGTCCTCCCAGTTCAGAGTCAGAAGGAAATTTTCGTGTCAGTTTGCCTTAATATAAAACTAGCACAGTCGAATAGTGGCTGAGAACGCCGAAAGGTATCTGTCACTGAAACATTGCTGTGTTAGTTGAAATGATACTCAGCTTTCACTGTGTCCAGCTATCATTGCCGTAGTGCAAAGTTTTATACATATTAATTTTTCTTAATCAGTTAACCTGTCAATTAATGGTTAGAGAAGTAATTTCTTAATCATATTAAGTAAATGTGAAAAGGTAAACAAGGTAACGTAAGTATTCAGAAATGCAAGGAAGTTATGAGCATTAAATTTCATCCATTCATTAGAGAGTACAACTAAGAATATGCTAGCATCTTCAACTGTTAGCCATAAGATTAGAATTTTAGATTAAAAGGTGATTAATTGTGCCCATTGTCAAGAAGTGTACCGATGTAAAAATCAACAACTTATTTTTATTAATCGCCATATTATATCTCTTAATATCATCCATATTTAAATTAAACAACACATAAAAATTGAGCAAATGAGGGTTATCAAACATGCTTACTAATAGCCATATTATGTATCTTAATATAATAGATATATTAATTAAACAGTTATAAATAGAGGAATTTTTTTTTTTTTTTTATTCTTGATGACAATATCATTGCTACAAGGAGGTGATGGAATGAACAAATGAGCTTCATTAGACTTTTTCTTCATTCTGGTTGACAATATAAACAATTATAAATTGAGGAAATGAGATTCATTAGACTTTTTTTCATTTTGATTGACAATATCATTGCTAATGGAATGAGCAAATGAGTTTCATCAAACTTTTTCTTCATTTTGGCTGACAATATAATTTATGCAAGGAGGTTAACTGTTTTATATTCTTCGTTTCATCTTACCAACATTAAGATTCTTCGTTTCATCTTACCAACATTAAGCCTTTCGACGTTCACTAGTAGCGATTTAGCGGCTGTGTTAGTAGATATTTTCTTTTAGGTGTAGATGAGTAGGTGGTGGATTGCATTGTTAAAACACTTTCTTATGTGATTTATGGAGTGCATGTGTTGTCGAAGAAAAAAATAGATATTAATACTATGTAAAAATAAAATTCTACATCAATAATGTATTATTCATAAATAACATTTAATTTTAAAAATTGGATGATGATGATTAACTATTAGCAAATGATTTATAGGAGCTTAAGAAGGTCAAGAGTTACTTAGAATTTTGTTGATTTTGTTGAAAATCACCATAATTTTGTTGATTTAAAAGGTCATAAATATTGATAGTCTCACAAATCTTTAAAATTAAGATCTAATGAAAAGACTAAAAAAAAATATTATTAAGGATTTGAGTTATAACTTATTATTTTCTTAATGTTTTTACCATCTTACTATTTAAACTTTACATTTAATATTTATTATGTATTTCCCACCACTTTTCCACCACTTTTTAAAAACAACTTTATATGTATATGAGGTGATTATCTTCTTAGTGGTTGGCATTGTAGATTATTTTGGTAAATAACATTTTTTTCATTATTTAAATTATTTTTTTATTATTTAAAAATGTGAGGTCTTAATAAGTGGT
>JASDQU010305760.1:35574-48288 GCA_032191745.1 Picea mariana | reverse complement strand
CCCTATCTATACGCTGGATGCGGAAATTTTGTGGAGTTTACGCACCCCACGCATGTGCTGACTGCGAAAATATTTCCCCCGTACGCACCCTACGCAATTGTCACGTGCGGAAATTTTTCGAAAAAATTTGAGCGTGAAGTGCGAGTAGTATTCTTCCGCACCTTGCCGAGGAGAGACCTGCGGAAATCTGCGGTGTACGCGGCTCTGAATTCTCCTGCGCGGCTCTCAATTCTCCCGCGGCTCTGAATTCTCCTGCGCGGCTCTGAATTCTCCTGCGCGGCTCTGAATTCTCCCACGGCTCTGAATTCTCCTGCGCGGCTCTGAATTCTCCCGCAGCTCTGAATTCTCCTGCGCGGCTCTGAATTGGAAGTCACCCTTTTAGAACGTGCAGCCTCTCAGCAATGAGTTTCTCTCCACGCAGACAACGGTCTCTCACTCCAATCAGCAAAAAGTGCTCCAGCGTTCAGCTCTTCACTCTAGCGATGCACCAAGGCAAATGCAGTTATGCTCCACGCCCTCTCACACAGATGCCCTCTCACACAGGTGCCCTCTCACGCTCCACGCTCTGATACCATGATAAAATGAGCAGAGCATGGAGAATCAAATGTACACGCAAAACAATGGAAGGGCATAATTTCCGTCTAAGTATTCACAGAATATATATGTCTTACAATGGTTTTACAGTCCTGCATAAACGCATGCAGACTCAACTACGAAAATAGAATAAAGCTCTAATCAATGGAAAACGCAGAAAAGCTGCATTTACCGAGAGTAATTACTATTTCTAACAATAATGTGTGACTTTTCCATGTTGATCTGCATGCCCATCGCTCTGTAGTAGAGGTCAAGGATTTGTTTGAGGCATTGTGCCTTTGCATGTGTTCTGTAGATACTGAAAAAAATATCATTGGCAAACAAAAGGTGCGAGATAATCTCAGAGTTGGTGATCATTATACCCTTAAGATTATTGTTGTACTTGGCCTCCTTGATCAACTTGCTGAGGGCCTCTACCACAATCAAGAAGAGAAAAGGGGATAGTGGGAAGCCTTGACGAACTCCGCTGGACACCTTAAAGAAATTTGATGAAGATCCATTGACCAACACCGCGAAAGAGGCACTGCTTAGACACCCCCATGATCCAGTTGACCAATTTTTGATCCAATCCCATATGTAATAGAATGGGCCGGAGGAAGGTCCAATCCACCCTATCATATGCCTTTGACAGATCCAGTTTGAGGATGGTTGCTTTGAGATTTTTATTTTTTACCAAGTGTAGTGTTACTTGTGCAAGTGTGACCATTGATGGTTGTGTAGGAAACAAAATTGTTCTTCACTGATGAAGCAAGTCAACATAGGTCGAAGGCATCTGTCAATGATTTTGGAGATAAACCTGTAAGCCACATTGGGTTAGGCGATGGGTTTGAAATCCCCAAATGACTCAGCATTTTTTTTGGGGGATAATACAAATGAAATTAGATTTTAGGACAATGTGAATTTGTCTGACTCTTTGGGACTCGCGGACCATCAACAACAGATCCATCTTGATGAATTCATAAATTTTTTTGTAGAATTCCACCAGGAATCCATCTGGGCCTAGGCTTTTTGTGCTCTGCATGGAGAAAATGGTTGCTTTGATCTCATCCTTCGAGACTTCCTTTGATAATTTCATGTTCGTCTCTTACGAAAAGACCCTAGGGAATTTTTGGACCACTGTGAAGATTTCTTGTATGGGACAACCATATGGTGACTTGAAGAGGTTCTCAAAGTGCCTGACACCTTCTCTCACTTTTTGCAAGAAAGTGGATGCCACATTTCCCACGTCATCCTTAATTTCATAAATAGTGTTGACATTCTTACGGTAATTAGCGAAGTTGTGAAAACATTTCGTATTTTTATCCCAAACTTTGAGCCAAAGAGCGCGACTCTTCAAGCGCCACACTTTTTCTTCTTTACAAATACAATCATCTCTTTTTTACTCAAGCTACTTCATCTCCTCTAGTTGTGCAGAGCTGAGAGACCCTCCATCCAAAATCTCGTGGAGAGCCAAAATCGTTGATTCAATCGAATGTAAGTCCTTTAATTTGTTTTTATTCCACACTGGAAGCCACTGCTTGATGGCCCACTTAACATGTACATCAAATTATATCCAAATTGTTTCATCATAGGATTCGGGTTGTCGGGGGAGACATGGAACCAGTTGTCTCTAACTAATTTGACAAAATCTTCATCTCCAAACCAGTCCTGGCAAAGTTTGTGTGGGGTTGGTGGAGAGATAGTTCCAGGTTCCCATTGGAGCATAGTTGGGTGGTGATCTAATTAATCCCCCTCCGCCACCCAATACTTGGACTTAGAATCCATTCCCAAAAGTGTTTCAGAAACCAAAAATTTGTCCAGCCTTTTAGCCACATAATCAAACCCAATGAACGATTGTTCCAGGTAGGGGAAAGTTTGGTGGGTTCTAAGTCTACCAACTGATGCTTCTCAAGGAGGGTCAAGAAGAAAATTCTTTGTATGTCCTCCCTATGATTAGGTCCCCACACTTCACGTAAATGAAGGGTGAAATTCATATCCCCAGACCATTGTGGAGGGGTCTTCAAACATCTTCTCATCACACAAAGCTTCCCATAATGGCGCCTTATCCTCGTAGGGCCCTTATACATATTCTAACATGTATTTGAAATATATTTATATTTATATGGAAAAATTATAAACCCTTCCCATAATGGTGCCTTCTCCTCATAGGGCCCTTATACATATTCCAACCTGTATTTGAAATATATTTATATTTATATTGAAAAAGTAAAAACCCTAAAAGATAGGAATTTAATTAATAATAATTAAGTTTTCATCGAGATTAATTTCAATTAATAGTCAACAATAAATTATACTTTTTATATAATGAAGAACACAATGGAGAGTGGTTCAAATCATTTTCTTTTAGGGAAATATTTCTACCAATTTAAAGTGTAGTTAATTTTTTTGTTAATTATAATATTGGAAAAATTATATTTTTTTTATCATAATAACTTAGATAATTTATTGCAATGTAAAATCAAGATCAATAAAAGTATATTTAGCTTCCAAGGATTGAGAAACCAATATAAATGTGTTTAGTTTTTAAGAGTATAAACGGTCTATTTTTTTCTTGAAAATGAAACATAGATTTTGTATCCTAAGTCATGGCCTAATGAAAAATCTAGCATCACTTGAAGTCTTGATATTTTACATTGTGGTTATGATTAAAAGTTGGAAATGGCTACCTTCTTACATCAAGGGGGTGAGCGTAGTTTACTCTGCGCAGCACAGTTTCAAATACTGCGCACCAAACATGATACGTGACATAGTTCTAAAGACCACTGTGTAGTGCATAGACTACTCTGATTGTTGTGCACTGTGAATACACACACTTAATAAAATGATTTATGAATGTGGAATAACACAATGTTATTCTTAGAACATAAACTCATAAATAAGACATAAACTTGTCAATACACAATATGCTTAATATTAATGAACTTCAACACAGTGCACGAATACAAAATACAATGACAGAGATGAGCTTCGACTCCAATGACTCCTTACACTCCTTAGCTACTGTTGGTTCTCGAATATTCTCTCTACCTCTCTTTTCTTCTCTGCACACTATATCATTTGAATAACTAAATGACTCGGACTTATATAGACTCCGACTGAGACTTCCTACAAAAGCTAAGACTAAATCAACATTAAATAATACCTTTAATTTGACTACTCTTCAACTACTTAATTAAAATTGAGAAGATAGAGATCGACTCCATTTACAACTTCCTTCTTGTTTACTAACTTTAGAGTAAATGTGTGACTTTTCACTTGCATTCTATCAAATTGTCTAACTAGAAATTCGAATACTGACATATTGGCTCATAGACAAATAGGAGAAGAGGTAAAGATCTCACCGACTTGTAATTACAATTTCCAACACCCCCCCTTAATTATAAGTAGGTGGGATTACAAAAAAAAATTACATAAAAAAAAATGAATTTTTCATTTTACTGTCACTCATTTGTTACTCCGTGGACTCCCAAACTACTGTGCAGATGATGAAATCCATCTCTTGCTAAATCCTTTTTGAAAATGTCAGTGACTTGTTCTTTTAACCTGCAAAATTTTAAACAGATCTCTTTGTTACTCGCCAATTCTCTGATGAAATGATACCTTGTATCAATGTGCTTGGTTTTCTTGTGAAACACATGATTCTTTGATAACATGATGGTTGAATTGTTGTCACAGAAAAATGTTGTTCATTCCTACTGTTCCTGCAACAAATATGTTAACATCCTTCTCATCCAAACTGCTTGACAAGTTGTGCTTGCAGTTGTGACATACTCTGCTTCTGTTGAAGAAAGTGTCACTATGGCTTGTTTCCTTGATGGCCATGATACCATACTGGTTCCAAAATCAAATCTGTACTCATAGGTACTTTTTTTGTTATCTATGCTTCCTCCACAATCACTTTTAGTGTATCCAATGAGTTTGAAATCTTCTAAAGTGGAGTACTTTATGCCAAAATATTGTGTTCCAATCGCATATCTCAAGATTCTCTTTCCTGCCTTCCAATGTGATTCTTTTGGAGTTTCCATGAAACTTGAGATTAGGCTCACTCCATACATAATATCAGGTCTTGTCACTATGAGATACATAAGACTGCTTACCAGTATTTTAAATAGTGTGGGATCCACCTTAGAACCTTTATCTTCCTTGCTTAACTTCAATCTTGTTAGGACGGGTGTTGGTGCCACTTTGGAATTCATCATATTGAATCTTTTCAATATTTCATGTGCATACTTAGACTGTGATATAAATATACCAATTTTGGACAGGTGCACTTCTATTCCCAAAAAATATCTCATAATCCCTAAATCATTCTTTTCAAATTCATCCTTCATGACTAACTTGAATTCTTCTATGCCAAAGTCACCTATAAATATCAAATCATCTACATATAAACAAACAACTAACACATTACCTTGTTGATTTGATTTTATGTACAGTGTTGGCTCATTTTCACTTCTCTAAAATCCATTATGTGTGAGATAGGAATCTATGCGACTATACCAAGATCTCTGAGCTTGTTTTAACCATATAGTGTTTTCTTCAATCTGTACACTTTATCTTCTTGTCTTGGAACCTCATAACGTTGTGGTTATTCCACATGTACTTCTTCTTCTAAATTTCCATTTAAAGAAGTTGACTTTACATCCATCTAAAAAAATGGCCATTTATATTGCATGACAAATGCTAACACAATTATGACTGTGTCCATGCATGCAACTGGTGCAAATGTTTCATTGAAATCAATTCAAGGTTGTTGTGTAAAGCCTCTTGCAACTAACCTTGCCTTGTGCTTCTATGCATTTCCTTCTTCATCTTACTTGGTTTTATAAATCCACTTGACACTTATGACATCTTTGCCAATAGGTACATCTACCAATTTCCATGTTTGATTGCTCTCTATGAAGCTGATTTCCTCATCCATGGTTGTGCCCATATATCATTTTTTAATTCTTCTTCAAAGGTTAATGGATCATCTATTTGCGAAAACAAAGAAAAATATGAAAACGAATTTGTTGTGTCTTCATTATAGATTCTGCGCAGACTTCTTGTATTTCTTGGTAATAGACTTGCTAAAGTTGGATCTGGATATGTAGAACTACTTGGACTTCTTGCTAGTGTTTGTTGTGCTCTAGGTGTAGACTACACTCTTGTTGTTCTTACTTGAGTACTCTGCGTGGTAATTTGTGTCACAATGTTAGGTTTAGAAGGGATTGTGGACTGACTTATACATGGTATTTGAACCACTTCATCTTCTGTGTCATCATGCTCCATTGCATCAATAAATTTTACTGTCTTTTCTATGCTTCCATCCCATGCTTCATTCTCCATGAATTGAACATCGCAATTGATTATGAATTTCCTTGCAATAGGGTCATACAACTTATATCCTTTTGTTTCTTCAGAATACCCAAAAAATGTACATTTATGTCCTTTGTTATCAATCTTCCTTCTCAACTCATCTGGAACATGTGTGTATGCAACACAACCAAATTTTTTTAAGTGCACCACATTATTCTTTGATCATGTTAAGGCTTCCTGAGGAATTATGTTCTTCACACTCTTTATCAGACATTTGTTCAAGATGTATAGTGTAGTTGCTACTTCCTCATCCCAATACTCATTTGATAAATGTTTGGATGTCAACATACTGTGCACCATTTCCATGATAATTATGTTCTTTCTCTCTATGACACCATTTTGTTGCGGTGTATATCGCGCGGTAAATTGCTTGTAGATTCCATGAACTTTACAAAAGTTATGAAATTCTCTTGAAATGTATTCTCCTCCTCTCTCAGTCCTTAGACACTTGATTTAATAATCACTCCGCTTCTCCACAAGTGATTTAAACTACTGGAAACAACCCAATGCATCAGATTTATTCTTTAGGAAATAAATGCATGCCTTTCTTGAGAAATATTCAATGAATGTTGGAAAATATGTACTGCCTCCTATAGATGGAGTTTGCATTGGTACACAAATATCTGAATGTATAATTTCTAGTGGATATTTTTCTCTGTAAGACTTGCCAACTAGAAATGATTATATATGTTTCTTTCCAAATATGCAACCTTCACATATCCTTTCTATTTTTTCAATCAATGGCAAACCTTTTACCATATCCTTTGTATTTAGTAGATTCAGACATCCAAAGTTCAAATGTCCAAATCTAAAATTCCATAGCCAGGAATCATCCTGTATTTTAGATTGGAATGCTTCCATCATTTCCGCGCCATTTTCTCCTTTCTTGATACTACACGCACTATTTTTCTGTTGTAAATGCAATGTCCAACTGTTCACTTTTTTTTTATCAATAGCGAACGTTGTCTTCTTCTTATTAGATGAATTCAATGTCAATGGGAGCACCCTATTACTTGTCATCTGGGTTTTTTCAATAAGTAGATTGCTTGGGCATTTATCCATAGTCACACAATGATTATCTTCCATGTAGATTTTGTGTCCTTTTTGTAACAGTTTTCCTGTGCTCATTAGATTATGCTTCAAGCCATAAAAACAATATACATCAGACATAATTTTGTGTTCTCCTTCCTTTGTTAGAATGTTTATCTTGCCTTTTCCTAAGACAGTGACTTGGATATTTGTTCCAAGTGTAACCTTGGTTTGGACTGACTCATCCAAACTAGAAAAAAGTTCTATGTTTCTTGTCATGTGGTTACTGCAGCCTGAATCTAAATACCATATGTCACAAGGACTTGTTTGAGCAACATTACATTCAACTCGTGAGACTATATTAGGAATTTCTGCAACGTGCACCATAAACATAAGGCGAGTTTGGTTATTTTCATTGTTTGACTGATCTTGACATTGCTTGTTCTAATTATATTGTCTCTTTCATCACTCATATGCATAATGTCCATAATTTTTACAGTAATGACATTGAATCTTTGATTTCTCTGACCACTTGGCTACCTGGTACTTGGGTTTTGACCTCTTCCACTAGTATTTTGAGGACTGATACTGCATCCATCTCTGACAAAACTTCTTCCTCTTCCTCTAGAGTTTGCTCTCCCTCTTCCTCTTCCTCTAGAGTTTGGTCTCCCTCTTCCTCTTCCACGACTTATAGGTGACTGCGCAGACAATGCATTCTCTAATGACATACCTAACTTGTTCAATCTATGTTCATGCTTGATGAGGGAAGATTGCAGTTCATCTAGCCTAAACTTGCTTCTATGTACCTTAGGAGGAAGACTCCTAAGTACCTTCTGAACAACTTTTCTGTCTTCTATGGTTTCACCATGAGACTTAATCTGATTTATCATTCCAATGACATGGGTATTGTTGGAGTTACTTCACACACACCTAGGATTTCTTTTCCTAAGGTTTTTCCTTGTTTATTAGTAATAATTAGTCATTATCCAATCTCCTATATTTTAGGAGAGAATATTTCACCTAGAGAATATTCTCTTTCAGTTGACACTTCAGTTTGACTAGTTGAGTTGAGTTTATATGTTGCATTGGTTTTTTCACCTTGCAACATTGGGATCATCACCAATTAATGCGCACTTTTCTTGGGATCATCACCAAAATGGAGCACTACCCTTGATTCCCTCATTTACTCCTCAATACTCTCTGTTCAATCAGTTAACTGAAGACTAGTTGAATAGTTAACTCAGCCAGGTGGCAGTTCACTCCCGTAACTGCCTGAGAGAATAGACTAGGTAGAAGTTCACTCCCGTAATTGATGGTGTGTGTCTATATCACTCTATACCACCACTATGGTGCATTGTTTCTCCTCCAGTGTGCACTCATTGAGTTATATAGAGTATATCATGTGTAAATTATTCATTATTCATAACGGTTAATGAGAATTCTTCTATTCTTTCTCTCCTTCTTCTTTCTCAAACTCTCTCTGAAAATGTGTGTATTATTGTTTAGATAGATATATTATATGTAGGTTCAACACATTTACATGGTATCAGAGCGATGGACTACTAAGAAAAAGCTAGACCAAAATTTTTTGTAGGTAGAAAATATTGAAGATAGTGGAAAGATGGATTTCCAAAAAGAATTCATTCTTACACCTTACAACTATTTTGCATGGAAGGAGAAAATAGCCATACATATTAGAACTAGAGGGTTGTATAGATTAAACTTGAATACAGATACAAAACCAACATCAGCCATAGAAAAATCCAAGTACTTAAATCACATGGAGGAGGCACTCAGAACAATTTGCAGTCTTATTTCTCCCGATCTCCTTTTTCACATATCTTCTTGTAATACTCAAAATGAAGCCTGGACCACCTTGGAAGGGATGTTTGGAAAACGTGATGATATGAGGGGACACATGTTGTAGATGGAGCTTCTCACATTGGATGCAAAAATCTTCAACAATATCCAATATTTCTTTACAAAATTCAAGGATTTATTGTCGCAACTAAAAGCTTATGGGGTTGATAAATTGAAGGAGGAGAAACAAAAGGTTCTCACCATTCTCTCCAATCTTGGTCCTGAATTATCTATATTCGTATCCACATTCCATTCTGTCAGATTCTCTTCTGGAGCCACCTAGAAGATTCCTTCTCTTGAGCACTTTATCGAATCCCTGACACGAGAGCAAACTAAGCTCATCAACATGGGGACAATCAAAGGCCCAAGGGTGCATGCACTCACTGTGCAAGATGGCAGCCAAAACTATAAAAAATCTAAAGATAAAGATAAATTGAAATATGATGCACATCTGAAGAAGGAAGGGTACAAAAAACCCTTCACCGATGCCTCCGGATCCAAAGGGGAAAATCGAATAAAAGGGGAGAAATGCACGTACTGTCACAAAGGATTCCATTCAGAATCTGCATGCATGCAAAAACAAATATATCTGATGTCTCAAATACTTCAACAAAACAACCTTGGAGATCGCATCCTCGAGGGTGCCAAGAAGAAGAAGCGAGAAGATTCAAATTCCAAGAAAGGAAATTCTAGCCATGCCTTTATTGCCATCAACTCCTCTCCCGATGCTTGCATCATAGAGTCAGGAGAATCACATCACATGGCTGCCTCAAAAGCATTATATTATTCTTTGGATGCATGCAAAGGTCCTCCTATTCTGATGGGGGAAAACTCTTCTATCGAAGTCACCAGCAAAGGAAGGATTGAACTCACCAACGAAAGCTTCGAGAATGTGTTGTATGTTCCAAAAATTTCTTTCAACCTTCTCTCCATGTATCAGATGACGAATTCTGGCACCGAAAAGAAAGTCATATTCACACCAAATTACGTGGAAATATACGGCATGCAAACCAACTCCAAGATTTCTACTGGATAGGTAAATCATGAGTCTAGATTGTATACTTTTTCTTAATTCATTGAACCTGATTTTTCTTTACTGCTTACTCATGCTGATGAAAGTAGTAGGATTTGGCACAAAATATTTGGACATTTGAATTTCAGATACATGCAACAACTTAGCAATCAAATATTGGTTGATGGTCTACCAGACATCCATTTCTCCAAGGTAGTGTGTGAGGGTTGTGTTCTCAGAAAACACCCTCAAGCTAAATTTGACAAAGGAAAGTCTCAGAGAGATTCCACGCCTTTAGATCTAATCCATAGTGACCTTGTGGTTACTTTTCCGCATCCATCGATCAACAAAGAAAGGTTTGTTCTCATTTTTGTTTATGGTTTCTCACATTTTACATGGATCTACTTTCTCAAGAAAAAATCTAAGGTCTTTCAACACCTCAAAGATTTCAAAGCCCTAGTTGAGACACAGTTCAGAAAGAAGATCAAATTTCTCCGAACTGATAACGGGGGAGAGTATGTAAATCATGAGATTCATAATATTTTCCATGAGGCATGGATTCAATTGCAACACATAGTTCCCTATACTCCGCAGAAAAATAGATTTGTTGAGCAGAAAAATAGATCTCTAAAGGAGATGGCATCTTGTTTGTTGCATGAAAAGTCACTACCATAGATACTATGGGCCGAAGCACTTAATTGTGCAACATAAATCCAAAATAGATCTCCCCATAGATCTATCAAGGATAAGACCCCTACGAGGCTTGTAGTGGCCTCAAAACGAAAGTGACCCACTTTCGCATTTTCGATTCACATGCATGGCCTCAGATTCTCGTTGAAAAGAGGAGGGCACTTGATCCACAGAGCACTAAGTGCATTTTTTTTTGATACCCCGACGATATGAATGGATATAGACCTATTGATCTTTCCTCGAACCGGCTCATCATTGAGCGTAGAGTCCAATTCAAGGAAAGTGTCTCGCATGTACCTCAACAGCCACATGTAGACACCATCATTCTTCCACCTGTTCGAGATGATGAGCATGCATATGTCGAATATTATTCAGACAATAGTTTTGATTCATAGGACTTAGATGCTTCAGATTCAGAGTAATTAGAGTCATATGCAGAGTCAGAGCATCCATATGTAATTGCAGATCTATATCAGAGGACCAAATGGGTAGAGACTACTCTTTAGGATGTAGGGGATCTCATTGGTGATCTAGCCAATACTAGGAGGACTTGATCTAATTTCGAGGAGCCTCCTATTGCACTCACTGCCACTAAACCATTTCCCTCCAGGCATGTTTTCTTGGTTCAGTCTTCAGATCCATCGTCTTATGGTGAGGCTACTGAAAATCTCTTTTGGGAATCTTCCATGCATGAGGAGTACAACTCCCTCCTTGAGAACCAGACTTCGGATCTAATTCCCCTTCCTTCTGGGAGGAAACTTGTCAGATGTATATGGGTCTATAGGACCAAGAGTGCAACAGATGGACAAATTAGCAAATACAAATCCAGGCTTGTCACCAAAGGCTTTCAACAGGTTCATGGTATTGACTATGATGATACCTTTTCTCCAATAGAGAAGATGGACTCCATACGATAGACACTTTCCATTGCAACAACCAAAGGATGGGAAGTCCATCAGATGGACGTGAAGAATGCATTTCTTCAAGGTGATCTCTCTGAGGACATCTACATGGAGAAACCCCAGGGATTTATGCAGGACTCATCTTTGATTTGTCGACTGAAGAAATCCCATTATGGCCTCAAGCAGGCTCCGAGGGCATGGTATGCCAAAATGGATTCCTACGTGTTGTCACATAAACTTGTATGTTGTAAATCAGACCTGAATTTATACATGCTCAGGACGGATGATTCAATTATACTCTTAGTTCTGTATGTTGATGATTTGTTGATCACTAGTTGCTCGACTTCAGCGATTTCTGCAGTCAAGAGGATTCTACATGACAAGTTTTTGATGACAGACATGGGTCTGCTACACTTCTTCATTGGACTTGATATCAATCAGGATGCATCAAACATCAAACTATCTCTGACCAAGTATGCACGAGATGTCCTTAAGAGATTTCACATCACAGACTAGATGTCTGCTCCGACTCCTTTCCTATTAGGAGTCAAACTTGAGGATGGCGGGGAGACTCCATTGGTTGACAACACACTATACAGACAACCAGTGGGGAGCTTGTTGTATCTCACACACTTCAGACCAAACCTCTCTTATGCAGTTGGCGCAGTTTCCAGGTTCATGCCAGAGCTGCATGAGATACATTATAAAGATGAAAAGCGTATCCTTCGATACATACACAACACCATCACCTTTGGGATTAATTATGCAACGGACTCTACATTATATCTCATCAGGTTTATTGATTCTGACTCGGCTTACGATAGTAGTAATCACAAGTCCACATCTGGTTACTCACTCAGTATTGGTTCTAGGCCTATCTGTTGGTCAAGCAAGAAGCAAGACGCCATTTCTCTATCTTCCATCGAGGAAGAGTATATAGGGGTAGTTAACATAACCATTCAGGATATGTGGCTACAACATTTTTTCACTAAGTTGGGCATTCAGTTTCATCGGTTGGTCATCATCTGGCGTGACAAATAGAGCACTTTGAAGTTCTGCAGAGATCCAGTTCAGAGGCAGTGAGCGAAGCACATAGAGATCCATATGCACTACATCCGAGACTTATTACACGAGGGGATCATCGACTTACAATTATTTCCTTCAGCAGAACAAACAACAAACATCTTCACCAAGACCTTCACTGAGTAGAAGTTCCATTCTCTATGAAGTCCTCTTGGCGTGAAAGACACAATTTCCTAGCAAATGTAG
>JASDQU010305760.1:0-35504 GCA_032191745.1 Picea mariana | reverse complement strand
TTTAGGAGAGAATATTCCAATCAAAGAATATTCTCTTTCAGTTGACACTTCAGTTTGACTAGTTGAGTTGAGTTTATATGCTGCATTGGTTTTTTCACCATGCAACATTGGGATCATTACCACCTAATGCGCACTTGCCTTGGGATCATCAACAGACTGGCGCATTACCCTTGATTCCCTGATCTACTCCTCACTACTCTCTGTTCATTCAGTTAATTGAAGACTAGTTGACTAGTTAACTAAGCTAGGTGGAATTTCACTCCCATAACTTCCTAAGAGACTAGAATAGGTGGAAGTTCACTTCTGTAACTGTTGGTGTGTGTCCAAATCACTCTAGACCACCACTATGGTGCATTGGTTCTCCTCCAATGCACACTCATTGTGTTATACAGAGTATATCATGTGTAAATATTCATTATTCATAGCAGTTAATGAGAATTATTCTATTCTTTATCTCCTTCTTCTTCTTTCTCACACTCTCTCTGCAAATGTGTGTATTATTGTTTACCTAGATCTATTATGTGCAGGTTCAACAAATTTACAGGTATAAAATGAATCTATTGAATTTGTCTCTTCCATTGAGAGAGTTTCAAAGTCTCTTCTAAGAATTTGCAGTTTTGTAGTCTTTACTTTGTCCATACCATGATAAGAGGTTTGTAATATGTCCCATGATTCCTTGGATTTATTTGCTGATGCAACTCTTGGAAGTATGCTCTCATGCATGGCTTGATGTATGTAAAGCAACAACTTTCGATCCTTCTTTCTTTGATCATTCAAGACATCTTTCTCAGCTTGTGTGAGAGCATTATATGTTGCCTCATCTAATAGTTCCACATAGCCATTCTCGACTATCTCCCATACATCCTGACCTCATAACAATGCCTTCATGGTAAAGGACCAAATCTCATAGTTCTTGCCTGTAAAAGTGGGAGGTTGCGGATTTGAGGTAGAAACCATTTTCAACTTTTCAATAGATTTTCTTCTCTTGAACTTGTTCTAATAGAACCTGCTATGATACCAGATATTGAATTAAGGGGGTGCATGCAGTCTACTATGCACAATGTAGTTTCAAATACTGCACACCAAACAGGCTATGCGACAGAGTTCTCAAGACCATTGCGTAGTGCACAGACTACTCATATTGTTGCGTGTTGTGAATACACACACTTAATGAAATGATTTATGAATGCAGAATAACACAATGTTATGCTCAACACATAAACACATAAATAAGACAGAAACTTGTCAATACAAAATATGCTTGATATTAATGAACTTCGACTCAGTGCGCGAATACAAAATACAATGACAGAGATGAGCTTCGGCTCCAATGACTCCTAACACTCCTCAACTACTGCTAGTTCTTGACTGTTCTCTCTACCTCTCTTTTCATTTTTGCATACTATATCATTTGAATAACTAAACGACTCAGACTTATATAGACTCTGACTGAGACTTCCTACAGACTTAGCATTAAAGACTACCATTAATTTGAATGACTCTTCAACTACTTAATTAAACTCGAGAAGATAGAGATCGACTCCATTTATAGCTTCCTGCTTGCCGACTAACTTTTGAGTAAATGTGCGAATTTGCACTTGGAGTCTGAACTTTTGAATAAATGTGTGAATTTGCACTTGTAGTCTGACTGTCGACAAAAACGTAAAAATCTCACCGCCCTTTAATTACAATTTCCAACATACCTAACTTTTCATTATTTAACAAAATATTTTGCTATCCAAAAAGATATCCATAATCTAATATACCTGGTTGGCTAAACCATCAATCCCATCTCACAATCTACCAATATACTTTTGGTTGGCTAAACCATCAATCCCATCTCACAATCTACTAATATACTTTTCCAAAAAAAATTAGCATTTATTCCTTTTTCTTAAAGCCAACAACATTAGAGTTGTATCGGGTGTATCCTCTTTAGAAATTGAGTTTCAATTTGAATTATGGATGTCCTTAGGGCATGTGTGCATTCTAATGAGAAATTGAAGACAATGGTTGTAAAACAAAATTAATTTAAACACATGTGATTTTTTTATTTTTAAACTGAAATTAGTGAATGTATTAATAATGGAGAAAAAATGGCTCTGAGTTACACAGAAGTTTACCCTCTATTTAAAAAAATGTTTTTTGTGTTATTTTTATATAAACCCTATTATCTAATCTCTTCTTCTTGATACTACAACTTTTGTGATAATTATTTCCTAACATATATAAATTTTGAAAAGGATGTGATAATTATTTCCTAACATATATAAATTTTGAAAAGGATTTGCAAAATGCATATTGATTTACAATACACAGATACTAAAAACAAAATTCATTTTGTATATGAAGGATTATTTCATTGTACCATAAGTAGAGTCATTTTCATGCTACTCCTATTATTAACCTGTACACTGTCTTGAAGAGACACAATCCAAGGCAGTTAAGGGGTGTTTCTTTTCCTGATGATTCAGAGATGATGAAAATCCATTTTCAACATGACTCACTTCATTCTTTCCGAGCCGACAAAGAATCTGTTGATGGTGCTAGAGATTATCTAGCTATCTTTTGTGAGGCCTCTGGGGCAGTTGTCAATGAGCACAAAACTAACTATTGCTTGGTGGGCCTTGACAAATCTCCTAGTTGGATCCCCGTAATGGAATTTTATACGTCCAGGAGTTATAGTGAGATATCTTGGCATCCTATTTGGTGTATTTTGCACTTGATTTTGTAACACTCCATATCAATTTCAGAAATCTTCTACCCATGCTTCCTTATTATTTTCCCAAACTGTTACTGTTAACTCCTCTCCAAATTGTTTATAGAGGCAATTTGAAGGCTCCATACTAAACCCTTAATATTTCAGATACAAGGAAGAAACGACAACAATGCTGATGAGAAAACCCGTACTATCTTGCCATATGCCTTAGGTGCACCTGAAGTCTTAGAGGAGCAGGGGAAGGCTGGTTATACAGGAGGTCAAGGTTCAACATCATGAATATTTCCACGCAGTACGTTCCAATGGGCGGTTGACTCTGTAAAGCATGATGCAGATGCCTCCTCTCCCAACTAGTTCCCATTTAGAAGGCAGGTTTAGTTTTGAATTGTCTATTGAAGGTGTGGAAAGTCCGGTGGTTTTGAATTGTCAGTTAAAACTCCATCTGGTGTATGGTTTAAGTAGATCAAATGTTCAGAATATATGTTATTTTAAGATGTTTAAAAAATATCAATTGTTGTTTTTATTTATAAATTATTCAGCCGAATCTTAGTCGAAAGTTTTTAATTTATTAAAATCTTACTATTTTGTTAATATATAAGCTGAGGATTTCTTATAATTTTGTTACGATTCAAGCTAAGTTTTTTTTTTTTTTTTTAAGGTGATTAGATGATTGCCTCTGTGTCTATGTGAGGGAATGCTTAAACTATGCATAAATATTGAGGATTTAATAATTTGATTTGTTATGAACATTTGATTCCAAAATTAAGGTTACGGTTCTATTCGGTTATGATATTTTCTCTTATTGAATTCGACGCTTCATCAATATGGATTCAGTTTCTAGGAAATACCTATCACAGTTTTTCTTAAATTTCAGAAATTTTATTCAGCACTAAAAATCTCAATCTCAAAAAAATTTCTGAATAATTCAAATTGAGGGCATGCTTTCATTGCAGAATAAATCAGATTGAGGGCACGAGGAAAATTAAAAAGTAAAACTCAAAACTGCCGACAAATAAAATTATAAATAGACATTGGTATCCTACTGCGGGATTTTGATTCCAGGTTTCGAAGATTTCAATGTGAACTCATATTTTGAAAAGAAAAATCAACTTTAGAGATTATGCGGTTGTTAAATTGGATTTCATTCATGCAATTGCAAATTTGACCCTTAATTGAGTTACAACTTTCAAGAAATAAAGAAATATATGGATCAGAAAATACAGTCGTAGGAATGCAGGGCAACAGTTATATGGATCGGAAAACACAGTCGTAGACAAAAAGGTAAAGAAAAACGCTGAGTGGGGTTTCGAATTTTGTTGTTTCAACGCCTTCACCAATAAACCTAGCGATAATACAGTTTCGAATTTTGTTGTTTCAACGGCTTCACCAACAAGCCTACACGTGTTTGATTGGTTCCAAGTATGGCATTGGTAGCCTTGCATCAGTTAGCTTCGTCAATATTTGTTGGCACCAGTCCATCTAAAGAACCATTTCATTTTGTTGGCGTCGCTGGAACCTACAATACAGTGAAAGGAAGTTTGTTTCAACTAATACATTTTTAGAAATAACGGGAAGAAAAATCGGGTTTCCACGTCAATAGGTACTTATGTCACATCGTATTTGAGTAACGGGAACGGAAATTGGGTTTTCAAGTTAGTGAGGTCATACATCATATTTGACCAGTGTTAATTATAAATCTTTGATCAGTGTTAATTATAAGTAGGATACATCATCAAATCTAGAGGGGTAGGGTATGTATACTTTCGTAGATTTAACGAGTCAAATAGCTAGGAGGAAGGGGTCCCTTGTCCCACAAATAAGGAGGTCTCATTCACCAATTTGGTGTGCTGGCTTCGTCGTGACCTTAAAAATAGATTATTATTATTATTATTATTATTATGTAGGGACTTTAAACCGTTAAAATTTTATATAATAAAATGATAATTTTAGCAAAGTCTCATTGTTCCTATTTTTAAAAATGGGGATAAGATTAGTCTTTGAGTAGAAAGTCATGGCAATATTAAAACCAATTTTTTTTTGTTGTTTTGTTCACTTTAGAAAAGCTTTTGACATGGTTCCTAGGAAAAACCTTTAGAATAGGTTGGAAGAGATGAAAGTGCCTCTCTAGTTGAGGGTTGTTGCAATAAGGATATATGAGAACATCATTGCTAAGTTTAAAAACAATGAGGGCTAATCAAAAGAGATTAACTGTAATATTGGAGTCAAACAAGGTTGTCCCTTGTCAGCTACCATTTTTGGCATATACATTGACAAGTTAGAAGATTGCTTGGAAAAGGCAGGTTGTGTCAGCCCTACTCTCACAGGTATAGTCATCACTCTTCTTCTTTATTCCGATGATATCGTTCTTATGGCAAGGAGTCCCCATGATCTTGAAAACAAACTAAGAATCCTCAAGAATTTTTGCTCCAATATGGGTATGACAGTTAATACCGATAAGACTAAGGTCATGATTATTAAATCCAATAAGATCACTTATGATACCTTCATAAATGACAACAACAAATTGAAGGAAGTGACTTCATACAAATATCTTTGAATTGATATTCACCATAACCTCAACTAGAATTATAGCATTGAGAAAAAGATTATTGGACGATGTACAACTTATTATGTTCTTGAAAACAATTGTAAATCATTTGATCTTTGGAGTTGGGATAAGAAAAAACTCCTCTTTGAGACTCTTGTTACAACCGTTATTCTTTATGGATGTGAAGTCTAGGGTTGTAGTATCTCTAGTGAATTTTAGAGAAAGATAGAGCAAATGCAAATAATTTGATAACCTATAATATAAAAAATAAAGGAAATATGTCCTATCCCATCCTCCTCTTAGAAACAAGTCTCTCCTCCTTTGAGAGCACGGCTATGAATATATACCTAATGTATAAGAACAAGTTAAACATCATGGAAGATAATAGGCTTCCTAAAATTGCTTCAAAATCGAGCTGTAACGACGATCTACTCAAGCCAGGATGGCATAAAGATGCCCGGTCTTGGCTAAACTATTAGAGAATCATGGAAGACACCATTTTGCAAAATAAAGATACTATTAAAAAAAACGTTGAATCAAAATTTAAGGAGAAAATGTGGTGTGATAAAGAGTTAGAGGAAAAAAGAAAATTAAGGTATTATAAGGATGTAATCGACCCTAATTTAGAAGATCAAAATTATCTATTTTCTTTTCCAAGTGTAAAGAAAAAAACAACATTGCACATTGGTCAATTCCTAAAACGACATGGTATGAAAGAGTGTGTCACCTTTGTGACACTAAGAAGTTTGAAGATCAAAATCACTTTCTCTTAGATTGTCAAGCGTATACCCATATTAGATCTCATTTTCAAAATATTTGTCACACTACCAACCTTCCTAACCTCTTAACTCAACACAACTATGGTAATCTTGGTAATCTTCTCTTAATGATTTTCGAACACATAAACAAAATCACTTACCCTCTTAAAGTCTGATATACCAATTTAGTCTTAGTGGATGTTAATCATCATCATCATCATAATATATAATTTTTTCAATATATATAATTATATTATATATGTATATATATTTCATTATATATATATATTTATATATATATATTATAATAATAATAATTTATTACTATTATTATTATTATTATTTTAATGAGTTATGTTATAGAGACATCTCCCTCATATTGAAGTATGATATAAATGTCTACTAAATTTATAATTTATTTCTTACCCTCTTAAGACCTGATATATCAATACAGTGTTACTAGATGTTGATCATCATCATAATATATAACTTTTTCAATATATATAATTATATTATATATGTATATATATTTCATTATATATGTAATAATTTATTACTATTATTATTATTATTTTAATGAGTTATGTTATAAAAACATCTCTCTCATATTGAATTATGATATTAATATTTATTAAATAACTTATAAATCATGTTGTTGAAAGCAATCAAAATTTCTTTTTCTTCATCTTTATTACAATAACTTATAAATCATGTTGAAGGAAACCAAATAGATTTTGATCACCCAATTAGCTTAGAGATTTTAATGACACGAAGTCCACTTCTAATCCAATCATTTACATATATTGATTTTTAGTTCACTTTCATGGTCTGTGTAAAAAATCCCTTTTTAAGTCATGGAGCTATTATTAAATTAGGGAGTTATTATTGTTGTATATACAATATATGTTAAGTTTATATAATAATCATCCAATCATTCATTTACATATACTGATTTTTTAGTTCACTTTCATGGTCTATGTAAAAAATCCCTTTTTAAGTCAGGGAGCTATTATTGTTGCATATACAATATATGTTAATTTTATATAATAATAATCCAATCATTTACATATATTGATTTTTGTTCACTTTCATGGTCTATGTAAAAATCCCTTTTTAAGTCACGGAGCTATTATTAAGTCACGGAGCTATTATTGTTGCATATACAATATATGTTAAATTTATATAATAAAATATCTATTAAGGTTAAATTAGTTCTCACAAATCAACAACTATAAAACTCATTTTGACTTAGAAATCTACTATTAATTAATGAGTATTTATTTTTCATCATCTTTGTCACCAAATAACTTATGAGTCATGTTGAAGGCAACCAAATAACTTATGAGTCATGTTGAAGGCAACCAAATAGATTTTGAGCACTCAAATTAGCTTAGATATTTTGATGACACGAAGTCCACTTCTAATCCAATCACTTACATATATTGATTTTTAGTCCACTTTCATGGTCTATGTAAAAAAACACTTTTCTAAGTCATGGAGCTATTATTGTTCATATACAATAGATATTTAGTTTATATAATAAAATATTTAATAAGGTCAAATTAGTTCTCACAAATCAAGATTAAGGGAAGAGGTGAGAGTGAACAACTATAAAACTAAAACTTATTTTGATTTATTTAGAAATTTATTATTAATTAATGAGTATTTTAGGTACACCTATAAATCTAGAGATATATAATTGCCTAATTTTTTCATTAGATATTTTCTCTATAAAAATTAATGAATGAATAAGTAACTATTGTATATCTTTGTTCACACTATTAATAAAAATTTTAAATTTCTAGAAGTGTCGGAAAATCTACATATGTACATTTTTGCATGTACTTATGTGCACATAGATCTCCTTCCCTGCCTCAATGCAAATTTCTTTAAATATGTGATCTTTAAATTTCAAACTTCTAAGTGCATATGAGATGCGGATTTAGATTGGTTTATTCATAGTATTACCCATTTGTATTTTAGAAGAACCTTGATTCAGAGGGTATTGTTAGGCCTTGAATTTTTGGGATCATTTTTAATGATATTTTATAGGCTTATGAATTCATAATACCTGGGTAAAAAAACAATGGAATTCACCTAAGTCTTTTTAGTCTCTATTCATAAGAGTTCGGGTTTGAGAATGCACAAATCATTGTAGTTTTTTCACCCAAAAAACAATGGCATTCACCTAAGTCTCTCTATAGTCCCTATCCATAAGAGTAAGAGTTTGAGAATGAACAAATCATTGTAGTCTTTTCACACTGCTTAATGACCATTACAACTCATTCTCACGATATAATATACTCTAACAAAAGAAACACACAACAATAAGAAAAATATATGCTCACAAGATAAGAAATATCTATAGTATGATTATTGTACTTCATAACACCACATTTCATTCTTGGCTTACAATCTGTACATGATAATATTTTGCATATGTATTAATGAGATTATTTTTTACAAAGATGTTTATCTCAAAGCCATTTTCCAATGCTTGGGTATGGACCTCGTTACCCTCTTAGATTGATTCCATTCTCACACAATCTTGAAACAACATATAATATATAAATGAATACAAATTGTAAAATCGATGCAATTTCCCAATACATTCACTCAATTTTCATTCCTGAACTATACCCATGATGAATTTCTTATCCTCTCCTGAATTTTATGGTTTGCATTGGTTCAAAAATTTTAGGCATGAATGCAATTCCCATATGATAAAGTTATTATAAAATAGAAATTCTTTTTATAACATGGTTGTTACAAATGTTTGAAGATATAGGTATTACTTAGATGGATGAAAGATATTATGGAGAAAAGGATTATTGGGCGATGTAAAACTCTCCCTACTAACTCTCTTATCACTTATATATAAAACTATTAAACTTTGTTGCATATTCTAGCGCCTATTATGACATCTAGTTATCATTTTAATTCTTCATATATTGACATTTCAGTTGTTTAATTGTTTTCCATATTCCTTTTGTTGCCTAAAATAAACAATATACTATTCAACTTCAATCAAAATTGTCTCCTTTGTGTCAATTATATATTCATATTCTCACATTGGTCCTATTATCCCCAACTCCTAGGGATAAATAAGAAGATGATGTCTTGAGGCCCTCAAGTTTCATACATGGAGTGTCGAGAGACAACTTGACCAACAATGTTCGCTTGCAAAGACAGAGACCCGCCTTACCACCACCATTCCAAGTTCATCATGAGGGTATCCACCACATCAACTGGTGTTCAAAAGACATTGGGTCTTGCTCCATGAGATACACGCCAAGTATTATGGTGAGTTTCATTTCAATATTTGAGAAATTTGAGTTTGTGCATTTAAAACTAATTTTGATTATGTAACGCCTCCTTGGACATTGTGCCCTTTTCCTTGTTTGACTTTGGTGGTTGACATTGCACCCTAGTAATTGGGTCACCCTTGGGGATGGATTTTCTACTGGGAATTCCTCTTGATGAGTCATCATGTCGTTCCTGACAATACTTGTCACTTTCAACACTTCATCCCCTCATCTCCTTATCTTTTGGGATTTTTGGGTGTACTGACACAAGAAGGGATTGTTCCTCATTTTGAGGTTAGAAGGGGGTGAAGGCCCAAAGGATTGTAGATGGAAAAAGATAAAATACGATCATGACCCTTCTATATGCTCACCTAGGGATCCCGAGGACAATGAAATGTCTCTAATAAGAAATTGATGGGACCCATAAAAAATAATTAATGAAAAATGTCTACCAAGGTGGTTCATGTGTGGGCACTATTTTTCATGCTTAGGTAGAAGCCCCACACATGAATTTAACTTGGGGAAGAATCATGTGACCAAGGTAGAGTCAAGGTGGGCACTTTTTTTCATGCTTAGGTAGAAGCCCCACCTTGGATTCAACTTGGAAACATAAAAATATAACAAAAGAGAATAATTGGGCTTGGAAAAAGGTTGCATTGAAAATGAAGTTATAACACACCCTCTACAAAGGCTCCCATAAATGAGATACTTTAGTCCCTTATATATCATGAACCTCATGACCAATATTATTGACCCCATCCATGTCACTTTTTCCACATGTATTAGAGAGGGGTTCACTTGGCAAGCACTCCTAAAATTGAGGTATGATTCACCGAATAGGTCATTTGGTCTGTTATCACTCTGTAAATTTTGTCTGGTTGAATAGACAAACAACAGAGTTAATTGTTTCAACCATCTTTAGAGCTGAGGCACTGGCCTGCTTAACTCAGAGAGGGATCTCTCGTGTCACTTGATACTTCTTTGGAAATTGGTGGCTATATTTGGTTTGTTTTGGGCATTTTTAATTAAGTTGCTAGCAAGGAAGGGGAGGAACACATAGGGCTATGGAGTCAAAATTTTGCAAGTGAATGAAAACAATGCATAGGCCGATAGAACTCTTTGGACGATAAAGGCTAAATGAGGCGATGAATCTGAGTTGTTCTTAAATTTAAATAGAGTGTAGGAAGATAAAGAAAACAAATAACTGCATCAGAGCATTACTGAAAAGCATTCTGAATTAGTTAAGAAGACACTCACACATTTTAAATTGCTTAAGCCAAGAGCATCCCAAGATGAATTATGGGCCTTTAACTCTCCAATTGAAATAGAAGAAAATGTAAATGAAATGACAGGTTACAGGAAATACATATGATGAAGGGAAACAAACCTCATATCACCACTCTTTAGAATCTTTTCATAGAGACTTCAAAATCTTCTGCATTTATATTCAATTCAGATTCAGAAAATTTACAAATGGAGTTTGATACAACCAAAAGATGCTCTTTCACTTCTGCCAACATTAATTCATTCAAGTGTCCCACTATTTAACAATTCAGTTACAATGGTTGAAGATAAAGCATTTCATCTTCTGAAATTGACTAGAACTATTCTGATTGACAGTTTCAGTATATGAACCGATTTACAATGATTAACAAGAAGTGTTTCAAAATTGAGGAGCAATTTATCTAACTGCTAGGCTTCCTCCACGCCATCTGTCTCGTTCTAGTCTTCTGCCAGATCTACAAATTTGGTGACATATAGGGATCACTTACTGGTTTCGGGGATATTGCACTTTATCTCACCCAGCCGCACGATTTCCTTCCATTGCAAATGAGAGGGGATTCCGTAGTCCATCATCTATTTAATCAAAATCTCCAAGTCAATGCACGTGGCGTAGGACATAGTCAGCAGGCCAACTTTCACTGTTTTGAACTTATTCAAAATTTCAAAGTCTGTAGGCAAATACTCTACCAGACTTGGGCCTTTCAGACTTTCTTCCATAGCTTCAAATTTAGAATGGTCCATTCTGCACTGAATGAGGAGAGAATTGTAGTCTTCTTGATTGTATAATGAAACTTTGCCATCCCGAAATGGTGGGAGGCCTTTTATAAACAAATTTTTAGATGCATCCTTAAACTCTTGTATGCTATGCTCCATTTGCATAGCTTTGTTCTGGACCGATCTAAGCAGGTTGTGCTTGGCGATAATCCTCCTGGATGAAATGATCAACGCACTCATGTCCTTTACACTGATAGTTTGGAGATCAACACTTGGCACATAATTTAGCAACTCAGTAGAATTTTGGTGCCATTCAGAGGGTTTCCTAGATAATACTTCATTAACAACAGTGCAACTACTCCGAATCGTAGTAGCCATGTTGTCTTTGTCACTTATAAAATTCAAATAAACTCTAAATTTAGAATCCTCTGCAACAATAACATCCCATATCACATGTTTGGCTCCCTGTAATAGTGTTTTTCCTTTTAACCTGGTTTTCAGCTTGCTCACTCTCTCTTGCAAATCTTGATTATCTCTCTGGAGTTGAGACATCTTCTCATCTTTTACTTTCATTTCTTATTTCAACTTTTCTATGACCTCTTTGAGACCCTTGATCTCCCCTATTTTTAAGCCTACCTGGGACATATCTTTGATTAACCCCTCAGTGCTTGACCCAACCTCTGTATTATCAGGTACAATGACAACTATATTTGATGTTACTGCATGTGCTTGTGACCAATTCTCTTTCTCCTTTTCCAACTGAAGCACTTTAGCTTTGTAATTGAGTGCCTCTTGTTTGAATATTTCCTTCTCTTTTTCCAAAGAAGTCAGCTCCGCTATCTGTGGATGATCTGTAGGGGACATCTTCAGGTTTTTCTTTAGGATTTGGATAATCTTATCTTTCTCATCCAGAGAAGCTTTTACCCCTTAAGGGCCTTGAGATTCTAACCTTTTGACCTGTTTCATCCAAGCTTTGTTGGACACCTTTTCCTGCTTCAATTGTACATCTAATTTGAGTGCATGCATTGTCAATATTGCAACCCTCAGACCTAAGCTCAAATAATCATAATATAGCATGTCGCTAACATTCTTGTGGAACTTTACTTTTGGGCACCAATATTTTCATAGTGCATTTTGATCTCAGTCACCTTATCATCATCAACCATGACTATGTTAAATGTCTTTATTTCCACATCCCTGACTGAGAGTAAAGAAGCCTTATGCCGGAAAGTCTTTTCTACTTCAAGTAAAAGGTCTCTTATTTCACTACTGGCCATACTTCCCGTCACAACATAATGGCTCATTAAATCTTCCTTGAACTGATAAACTTCCCCAGGTGTTTGGCTAAATATGTGTTTCCTACTGCTAAAAAACTTTTTTCTACTTTCACTTTGTGGCATGCTTCCTGTTTCACCTTCCACCATCTCCATCCATGTTTTCCCTTTGGGCTCTTCTTCTTCCATGTCAACTATTTGAAAGGATGATGTGATTTTCATTTTCTTGAGAGTATCTTGCTGGCTACTAGCACCCAGGGCCTCTGAACTGCTCCTCTTATTATAGAAACTCATTTTAGGAGCTTTGACAACCAACCTAGGGGAAGGTTTCTATGCTGGGCTCTGCTGAGAGGCTGTCTCTGTATGTTTTGTCTGATCATGCTGCAGAGTGACCTCCATATCTACATAGGTTTCCAGGTTGGCTAGCTTATCGAATCCCTCAACCTGCACATGTTCATAGGGGGCTTGTTTTCTCACCAATATCCTCTTCAATATGATATGATGCATATCATATTTTCTCCCCTGCAACTGTGTGAACCCGAATTCACTACGTTTGGATTAGGTCTGAGGCAAACAGGACTTGTTCTTTATCACAAAGGGTCCAACTATGAAAGGAAACTTTAAGTTAGAAGCCTTGTGCGCTTTCAAAAAATTCTTTGTCTTTGAGATGATCCTTTGTCTTATGAACTCCAAAGAAAAGATTTTGTGAGTCAGGAAGACTATTAAAATATAAGATCCTTCCTGATAGCCATATACCCAGATCATAGTAGATTGTATGAAAAACAACCAATATCCTATCTTTCTCTATGGATTTGGTTGTAAAGAGATTTTCATTTCCTCTAGAACCCTTGGCAAATATGAACCAAAAATAAGATTGTACAGCCTAGACATAATCTTATTGATGAAAATAAGCATGGTTATCCTTTTACACTCAGTCAAAATAAATGCAGTCTCAGGAAATTCAGATTTGTTAGATTCCAGAAACATTCTCAACAAGTGCATGTAGTATCTGAAGTGTCTCAATGAATTGAAGTTAACCAGTTGTTGATGCATATTGTGAGCAATAAATTTTTCAAAAGTGACACAGACCGACTGACTAGACAAAAAGAAAATCAACATGAAACCTAACATGACTTCTACCACAAAATTTTCATTGTCCAACCCTAAAATTTGACTTAGTAGAGAACAAGCCCACTCGACTTCGATAAAAATGACACTTACACTGGCAGGTAATGACAAACTCTCTGAATGGTGTTCATTCTTGACAATGGTCTGCAGAAACAAGGTTTTTACTTCTAGTGGAAATTCTCTATATATCGTGATCATTTTCTATTCCTCGAAGGGCTATGACACTATGCGGGAGGACTCTCGTATACTAAGGGTAAGCTGGAGAAATGGACTATCTATTTCACATAAAACCTTTGACCCTGATTTATTCAAAATGACTCTTTCTTATTGAGAATATCTCTCTGCACACCAGCTTACAAATTCAAGGAAAGGAAAGACTACTTCTATGACGTAAGGGGTGATGGAGGCTTGAGCCGCTTCGAGGAAAGGTATGCACATTCCTATATTGTCTAACAAATTCGATCTGGATACAAAAATGGGTGAAACTGTTATCTTTGTGTCAAAAATGTCAGTCTCTGTCAATTAGGGCTTCTTCTATGGAGGATATGTCTTGTTCATTCATGGATAAAACAACAGGATTAGCGGCCATGGTGAAAAATACTTGTTAAGGGGCAAAGGAAGCACGAATCAGATTCAGTTATTGAGCTTGAGTTTCAAATGGATGCTTTGCGCCAATTTCTGAATGTTTGAATGCTTCAAAATATCATAAAATAATGCCGAGGGTTTTCCTTTTATATTTGTCCATCAACATTAGGGGTTGGAGAAAATGATTTTCGGAAAAACACTTTTCACCCCGACTTACCTGAAGAGGCACCACGCGTCCACAGATAAAACTATGACAGTTTTCTCCGGCGCTCCCTCGACTAATTAATATTTGTGCTACTTCAATTGTTGATATGAGCTTCAACTGTTGATCTGGATCTCTCTAAGATCTATGGTCCACCTTGATCCTACAACTTTTGACATCGAGGGTTATAGAAAGTGGTTTTAGTCAGAGTGTTTTCCCCCCCAATGTACCTATAGAGGCACCACGCGTCCATGGATAAAACCATGACAATTTTCCTTGACCCGCCTTTGAATGATTATTTTCTACGCTGCTTCATTCCCCGATATGCACCTTAGCCATTGATCTAGGCCACTTTCAAGATCGAAGGTCCATCGAGTCCTGCCTTTCATGCCTCCCCTATACTTGTCCATATGCCGCCAAATATAGCCTGATCCTCCAAACTATCATACTTCCATAGCAGTATAGTTCTTCACTAAAATTTTGCAACTTGGATTCCATCCGAAAATTGTTATGGTGATAACATGGTCAACCCTTCCATGCCTAAACTTGAAAAATTGCATAGGGTCTTTGAGCACATGTTTATTCTAATGAGTTAGTTTGTATGTACATACTTAGATAGATATTTTTTTTATTTTATTTACTTATCATTAGGCATTTGAATTGAGATCCTTGGAGGATGCATTGATTGTCTTTTCACGACCTATTTGGTGGAAAGATTTGGAAGAATAAGCCTAGCTTCGCCTTCCTTGGGGCTTGAAGCCCATAGGATGGATACCATGGATTGAAAACCAGATGAAAATGATAACATTTGAAGGCCTTAGGATATACCATGGAGGAAATAACCCAACCCTTAGCCAACCCAACGATTTTCTCTTAAATCTAAAACATCACTTTTGAGGAGGTTGACATAATCCTAGGGCTAGGGCTTGTGGTGGTGATGTTGTTGCTTGACACTTGGAGTATTTGGATGGAGAGGGGCACCTTGAGGACCCTATAGCTTGAGAGAGAGGTCTCTGGAGGCCCAAAATTTCATCTCCAAGCTCAACAATTTTCTAAAGGTGCCAAAATGTTTCCCTAAAGGGGTGACATCATGCTTCTTTAGGGTTTCTTATGTGCATTTTAGGGTAAAATTTGAATTTTATATTGTAAAGGGGGAAAGTAAGGGGTTTTGTCCCATTACTTTGTGGTTTACCCTAAAATTAAGTGGAGAAACACTTTTAGTAGGATTTGTATAAATAGATATCATTTCATTTCATTTTTACATCATAACTCTCCCATGTTGGAGAGGATTCTTGGCTGAAATTTGTGTCCTAATTGGGAAATTTTGTTTATATCTCTTGCTACTATATCTTGCTATGGTTTGATTTGGCTATTGGATGAAGAATTAAGGAAATATATTTCTTGGAGGCTATTTCCTTCTTTTATGGTGGATTTTCTTGGTTAAAAGAAGTTTATCTTGTTAATGCTTGGACTAGGTAAGGAATCTTTCATGTTATTGCTTCTTTTCTTGGTCACAACATTAATTTGCTAAGATTTTGGGGAGTATAAGGGCATACAACCCCGCTAAGCCCGTCATATTTGACTTGGAATAACTTTTTTTATAAAGGAATACTATGAGGAGTAAAATGGTTTACACCCTCCTAGAGATTTCCTTAGCTAGTCTTACTTGTCGTGGGGAGTAAAAGGGATTACACCCCCAAGGAAGTACACAAAATATCTCTTTATTTTTTAAAGACTCCATAAACCAATAGTTAAAGGAACTGATCTCTTGCAATGGAGAAATAAAATCATTTCATTGGGATACATAGAATTTAGATATATCGAAATTGTTTAAGTTGGAATATTTTATGCATGTTATAATCTTCTGTGTGCCCTAAGGGTGTCCTCTTTTAGCCAAGGATTTCATTGCTGAAATAAATTAAATGCTACAGCCATTAGGGATGTAGGAAACTTCCCTTTCGTTCATTATTTACTTACTTTTCAATCGTGGAAATTGACTTCTAAACCTATATTATTGTTCTACTCATTATGGGATATCTTTTGTATGGTTTACCTATTGATTTTTATGGTTGGAACTTGGTGTTGTAAAAATTGTTTGATACAGCCATAAGGCTGCCCTAAAAATTTGATGATAACTTTATTTGAAAGCCCTAAATTACCATCAAAGTTCATGCTTAAGTATTGGAGAGTTATCTATTGTTTTAGTACTTCATTTTCCAATAACTATTTGACAATTTTGATGGTTAAATATGCAATAACTAGCTATTTTACTTGTTGATATATTTTTTGTTGATTTTTGGACATAAGGATATAAAGCTTAACTTTCTTTTCCATTGGATTGTCTAGTTGGTATCTTGTCTTTTTTTGTATCTTGGGAAGGTACAACCATCTTCTGCATGTACTCAAACACTTGGAAACCATAAACCACCTCTGAAGCTTTTGTCAAGCGACTCTCCACTTAGTAACCTAAACTATAGTGGCATATCATCATAAGTATCACTTTCCATCTCATTTCTCTCTAGGGTCACCCAAGATTCCCCCTTGTGTTAGAATTCTTCCTTCACAAAAGCAAGGGAGGGTTTATATAATATGACAGTGGGTAAGATCTTCCATAGTTATCTCCATCCAATGGATTGGGTCGGTCTTTTCCTAACTTACAGTTTGTGCGATAACAGGTCCATTTGTGGTTTCTTCATCTTTGTTATGGTTTTGGATGTTTATGGTTTTCTCATTGATGGTTTACGTTAAAATTCATTTTCGGCCTCTTTGCAATCAACTTCTTGCAAATGAGAGTAGTCGACACATCTCTTCCTTCAAGAATAATCTACCACAATTTTAGCTAGCTTGTGTGCTTTGCATTTTACAGTATTTTGTATTCCATTCATTAACATAATCTAGGTTTCACTATATTTCAATGTTCTCTACTATATTTTCATTCTCAATGTAATTTGGATCAGATTCCCATGGTTGTTGAAGGAATTGTAACTTACAAACAACATTATACCTATTGTGTGGATGTAGATGGGTTGAGCATGATATAGTAAGTTATAAAACGATTTCAAAATTTATTAAATATAGAGTAAGTTAAAAACTAGACAAGCTCAACAATTTTTCCATTGAAATTCTTCTCCAAATCTTGTACAATTTTTGTGAGAAGTTATAGTTCCACCCAATTGATGAGAACTTTGACCATGAAACTTTCCCTTAGGGTTCTTAATCCATTTTAATAATACCTTTATCATTTGAATTTAAAAAAAATGAGTGGATCAAGGTGGAACAAAAAAAAAACTAGCTAGAAAAATTGAATTTGCCACTTTTTAACTCACTTCATTAAATATCCCTTCTACTATTTTTGGATTACTTCTTCAAAAAAAGCTTTGATGGAGCCCATATTTTCATAAGCAATAGTATCACCAAATTTAATATTTTCCTACGATCTAGGTTTTTTTCCACTACGAAGGAATGAATGAAAGAGGAGTGGTATAAGTCTATGTTCCATGTAATTTTTTCTTGGTCTAGGGAGATATTCGATAGATAAAAAACACTTAAATAATCCAAAATGTTTACTCACTCAACCACTGTAGTATAAATAATTTCATTACCAACTTAGAAAATGATATTTGAGTTCGAATATCAATGATCTAATTGGATTTATATTCAAATCATCAAAATATAGACACTGGTTCTTGGGTTCTGTTACCCCCCATGCCTAGGGGCAACTGGAGGAGATCATTTCTTGAGTCCTTCAATGGAGAACAATATCTACACCATGATGATGATTATCAACATGTCCATATATGGAAGCCTGACAACTCACCTTTTACTCCCAACATAGATCAGCCAAGACTCGTCACATTCAATCAGCCTAGGGTATGGGGCATGGTAAAGCAATGTCACCACAAGGTAGGTTAGTCCTTTTTCCATGCAAGGTGTTGTGTTTAATTTGTTGGGAATGTGGAAAATGATCAATTGTGGAAGTTGGATAGTGGATCACTTGTTTGAGAATTTGTCTTGACTTCCTTGTTTCACCTTCATGCTCAGGTTATGTGCCCTAGTCTTGTGTTGTCNATATAAAAGGGGTAATATTGGGGGGGGGGGGCTCCTAAGGTAAATTTTCCTCTCTCGAACATACTTAAATTTTTTCATCGTAAAACCTTTCACATATCTTAAACTTCATCTATGAACCATACTCTCATGAGAAAAAGGGTGACGGCTCGAAGGTAGACTGCAACTACTATAAAATAATACAAAAATGATGTTAAGAATAAAGTGAACATAGAAAATTAGGACCACCAAAATCTGGTCCAACTTGAGCTCTACTCATTTAGTCCTTGCCCTGGTCCCAAAAAGGTAATGCTAAATCATGAAAATCCACAAAGGGGGACCCTCAAAGAAAATTATAAATGAAAGCATGGATTGAAAAGATGGCTAATGAAGGGGTTTGAAAAAAGTTGGCACACAAATATTGGGTAACTCAAGAGCAAGTGCACCCTCAACAAAAGTGCTCATAGAGATGGACACCATAATCCATGAAGGAATCCTTAAACTATCACATCTTCACACTTACTCTTGATGGGTTTTTACTTTCCCTTATCACTCTCGGGACATATCCCTCTACCTGGTTTATTTATTTCCTATCTAGGTGGCACATATAATAGGGTTGGATGAAGGCCCTCCAATACTTGAATTTGGGAACACTCACAAGGTCTTGGGCTTGGGTGATACTTGAAGGGGATACTAGGATGAATTGTTTACATGGATTGTATCTTAAGCATCAACTTATTTTTCATGATTTAATGACTAATGTGTCATATGAACATTGGTTTAGTTTCTCTAATAATTTTCTCTATTTGAAATGGACATGGCATGGTTCTTTGAGGGACATTTGGGTTGTGCTTGGAATGTTTTTCTTTATTCTAGGACTTTGACATGTGTAATGGAGAGAAATGAGTCATCCGGTGACTCAAAACCCTCATATAGTGGTTCTCGCATCCTTGGAACCTTGGATTATGGACATATGGGCTTGGTTTGAGTTGTTTTGGTTAGTATGCCACATACATGGGCTAAGAATCCCATATGATGGGAAGATAACTTAGTTCATTTATGCAAAGAGGATGGAGGACATTTCCTTTGGAGGAACCTTGACATCACTAGAGGACGAGATTCCACTGCTCTTGTTCTTGGGCATGGCCTTTAGAGGCCTATGATGTCACCATATATCGCTTGAGATCACCATCGGAGGATATTGTTTGATGGATGGTGTGGTTCCAAAGGTGATGTGACATGAGGTGACACCTTGCTTCACACTTTTTCACAATGGATCATGCCTTATTGCCTTTGATGGCTTAACATGTCCCTCCTTGAGGCTTGACATCACATGTTTGAGCACTACGTCATCCTTCTAGGGAATGTTGTCACCCTTTTAGGGTTTTATTTTATATATTTTTCATTTTGGCATATTGTAGAGGCAAATTAAGGGGTTGGCCCTCTTCTATTTTGTGGTTGACAAAATTATGTGGAAAATTCAGTTTAAGGAGGCCTCATATAAATAGGCCACCCTCACATTTCATTATGGATCATCGCTTGTGACCTTTGTGAGAGACAAGTCTAAAATTTTCACCCTCTTGGGATATATAGCTCTTATACACCTACGCATTATGCTTAGAGGGTCAAATTGTGGATGCTTTTGTTGATTTTGGAGGTAATTTTATGCAATTAGGGTTTTATCTCATGGTTTCTTAGTGAATTAAGTGAATTTTGTGCAATTTTATTCTCATGCTATTTATGTTTCATGGTAAAACTACTTTTTCATGCTAGATGTCTTACTTGGTGAAACCATAAGAGAGGAGCATAAGTAATTCCTCCTTTCAAAAGGTTAATTTTATCCAAAATTTGTGAAGGAATCCTTGCTAGGCTTAGTATCCTGAATCCCTAAAGTGTTATCACTTTAGGAGTTTATCCCTAGACATTTGATTTTAACCTAGTTGAAGCATTAAGAAGGGAGAAAATATTGCTAGAGCCCAAATGTTCTTGCACTCTAGCAATCCGTCTCTTTAAGGTTTAAAACCTAAGGCCCTAATGTGATAGCACCTTAAAGTTTAAACCTTGCCTCTTTCTTTCTACTAGTTTTGTATTCAAGTATTGTTGCATTTGTTGTTACAAAGATTCCATATCCCTAAGGAATTGATCTCATAGCTCTATTACGGTGAAATTGATCAACAAAAACTCTCTTTCAACTCTCTTAAGCTCTCTACTAACTTACTAACATTGACATTACCTAACTTATTAGTAAACTTGTTGTTGTGGAAAAAAATTTCTACAACCACCTGATAACTCTTTAATTTGCTTCATACACTCATTTGTTTTTGGCCTAAAGCATTCATAAATTGCATTTAACTATTGAGTATTTTTCTAGTAGTTTTATGATGATTTTTCCTTTTCAATTGTTGCATTTCTGATCAATAATTGGTGTTTTTATTATAACTTGTTTATTGTTGTTGTACTATTATTCATTGATACAAATTCATAATAACCATAACAACCTTTCATGTCTAATTTCCTTTAGAGGTATTTATTACATGTTTAAACTTGGAAATAATCATATACATTCTATAAAGTGTTTTTGTTCCAGGAAGGTACTCAAACAACCTCATACCTCTTACGTTTACTTGAGATAGACCTTATATTTTGGTGATCAATAGAGAATACAGTAGTTTTGGCTCCCATAATTGCTACTTTGATCCCTTTGAGGTCACTAGGGAAGAATCCCTTGTGGTGGAACTCTCTCATCACTAAAAAAAGGGAATTTCTTACTAAGGTGACAGTGGTACAATCTTTTATAGTTATGCAAGACTTGGGGACTTGTGGTGGGGATTTACACAAGTAAAAATCCTTTGATAATAGGGTCTAATATCAATGGTATGTTTAGATGAAGGGTTCATATTGTATGACCCCAAGGGGGGCATATATGGGGTTAAATTTATATGATATGACCCCAAGGGGAGAATATATTGGTTTAAAATTGCATGTAATGAGTAAATGGATATGTAATAGGATCAGAATAATAATAAAGGGGCTATATATGCAATGTGTGAATAGGTATATATTCAGATCATGTAGTCATTATTAAAGACAAGTAATTTGTCATGGATGAATGTATTTAGGTATTTGGCTCTCATAATCTTTAAGGAGTTATTGTGTAAATCATTTTTCATATATAAATTTGGGTTGTTCCATCCTCACATTGGTGTACATGGTGTGCACATCTGATTTATTGTCATTTTTTAAGCATTTGGTTCATAAGAATTTGTATAAGAGCTATACTTTTGTTTATGTGAAGTTTCAGAATGTGAAATTTTTAGAAAACTAAGAAGACATAGAGAAGTATGCTTGGTAAAATTTTTAGGTTCAGGCTCATTTTACTATCAGAGATACAATGTGTGGAATTTAGGGATTTTTATGAGCCCTGAAATCTGTCTCAAACGAGTCATTTTGGGAATTTCGATATAATTTTTTTTTGGTGACATTTCAAACTGTGAAATTTTTAGGAGCATGATAAAACATATTAAAACAATGGTGATTTAAATTTTGGTTTCTAAGATGCTATAATTACAAAAATAGAGACAATGAAATTTAGCTTTTTTTTACTAACACATTTTTTGGGTAAAAATCTCATATTTTATTCAATAGAGATTCAAATTTAGTGCAACAAGTTGGATTGGAAAAAAAATAATCCATAGAAGCACAAGTTAAAATTTAGAATCATATCAAAAAAATTGCATGTGTGGCATTTTATAAAAGTTCTCTCTCTGGGAAGGGCCAAGCATCAACATGTTTTTGGAAAGTTACCATAACTTTCACTTGGCACATAAAATTTTGGTCACACCCATGGAATAACAGAGAAAATACATCAAAGTACTCTATAAAAAAATTCAGAATGAGAAGGGTCGAAAATTGAAATATACATTAGAAGAAAGGTCAACCATAAGTACACATTCTAGATCAGGGTTTTAAAAGGTAGCCAACTTAAAACTATCACAAATTTTGATTGGGATATCCAATCGAGGTGATTCAAAAGACATTGGAAAGAGAAAACATGGGAGATTGTATTAGAAAAAGGATAGTAAAAATATTGGATCATTATAGTTAAAATATTGAAGTTTTAAGTTGAGGGTTCGTGTTAAACCTCAATTGAGAATCAATGAAAATACTTAACTTTAGTGGAGATGAAGATAAATATGAAATTAGTCCTTTGGAATAGTTAAGGACATTAAATAAATTTGATTTCAAGCCTTATTTAGTATATTTTTTTTCTTCAAGTTGAATCTTATAAGTGGTGGAATATATTTGATGAAGATACTATACTCTACTCCACATGGGAAAAGTTTGAAGAATTTTTCTCAAGTAAATGGATTAGGGATACACAAATGGAGGAAATATATAGAATTAAAGATGAGTTAAATAAGAAAAATATGAGATTTAAATACGAAGGTTGATCAACTATATAACATATGAAACCTTAATGAAGCACTCATTAAAGAGGTTCACAAATTAAGACATGGAAAGAGTAGCAAAGGGAAGTGTGAAAAGGAGGAGTCAAAGGAAGAATTAAAAGACAAAGATGAAGAAATAGGTAGAGTAAGAAACCATGCTAAAAAACTAATGGATGAGTTCAATAAATTGAAATAAGAAATGAAACATGGTCAAAATCAAGAAACACAAGGATATTGGATGAAGAGATTACAAAAATACTTGAAGAGAAAATGTACAAGACGGTTGAGGAATCCCTAAATATTGATGAGGTAAAATAAGAAATGCAATATAGAATTGAAAAATGATGTTAGAATTTGGTAGATTGGGTCACATTGCAGCTTCAAAAGGATAAATAAGACAAGATTCAAGATGATCACCAGAAAATATTGAAGAAGTTGAACTCCATCTAGAAGATGTACATGTCAAATATGATGGTATTATCTTGAAGGTTAGAGTAATCAAAGACCAAGAAAACATGATAGTCGATGCCATTTCCTTTTAAAGGAATATAGATGAAATGGGTATGCAAGGTGGAGGAAAACCATTAAATATGAAACCATATCGACACCCTCGATTCAATGTCTCTTCAATTGCATTGAAAGAGACATTGAGACATTGAGACATTGAATCATACAATTCAATGTCTCTTCAATTGCATAGTTGTATGATTGTCCAAAATATCAATATTAATTCTTTGTTTGTGTATAAGGTAGCTTTGTTTAGAAATTTTCCTCGTGTATATCATAACTATGATTAAAGCTTCCACAGTGGATTCGACCTTCTATTAATAGTTAAAATTACTCCTTCCCGAGTAATGATTATTGGATATTAAAATCTCACTTAATGTTTTCTGTGATAACTCTCTTTCTTTCTCGACTCTTTACTTCTCCAATAATGTAATCTATAGGATATAATTTCTTATGATTTTTCTGTTGTGCAATTGATAATTATTTCACGAGTATATGCATTGATGATGGGTCCCTATTTGTGTTGTGAGGGAACCCATCAGGTGAACAGTGCAGCCACTTCCCGTCTCTATCTTGGATTGTTGGCTTTGCAATTTGGAGAGGATGCTCTTCAACATCAAAACCCAAGTTAAGTAATTAGTTGTTTACTTTGATGCATATTTAGTAATTTCATACCGTAATAATTTACTAAAAAAAATTATTTGTTATTACAGGTTTGGAAGGCACCCCATCCACTTGGTGATGCACTCATTCTATCCACAAAAGGTATTTGGGTTCCATCATCTTCCACCAGTCCTTGCGAGAATTCACGGACAATTTTATGTAGTACGTTTATATTTTTGTTTCGCTTAGATAGGGGGTTTTGTCTTAAAAACACAAATGGTTGTGAACTTTTGGGTCCTATGGTACCCCAACTGTAATGTTTGGGTAACGACCTATTGACTGTAATAGTTACTTTTGCAAGAAAAAATGAGGTCTATTGTATCAACTATCTTTCTGGGGTAATAGATGTAAATAAAGAATGTACTTGGAATTTTATTATTCTCACCGTGATAGTAACACAATACTAGCACAATCTGATTTTGTTTATTTATTTGCAATAATTGATTATGTAAAGATTCAAACAGTAATCAAAATATAGATCTTTATTGGCCAATAGGCATATAAATATAGCTTTCTATTTATTTCTATATGCATGCCTACATAGATAATCAATACATATACACCAATCATATTTCAGAGAAACATTATTACCAATATCATTATATTGTAGCAAGCCATCATGGCTATACAATATCTTTAAACATATTTCACTTATGTGTATACAATCCCAAACATATTCCTAACATATAACAAACCTAGATATAATGTCAATAATGAAATTCATGGTTAAGATACATATCTGAATAAGTTGATGCTGGAAAACAAAAGAAACAACCATGTTCCACCCAACCATAGAACAAAACAACCATAGTCACTTGTCTTGATCACCCCCTAGCCTGACCATGAGTCCATAAGGGAGAAATTGAGTTATCCTCCTCAGCTATAGTCACCAACAATAGATCAAAATATTCCTTGCCTCATAATGTAAGTTCTCATAAAAAAAAAACAATTCTCAATCCTCCCACATACTAAGCAACATCCTACCTCCCATATATGTTGTATATATTCATGTGCCTAGGTCTTTCATTCCTCTCCCTCCTTGGGGAAATTCACAGCTTTACAAATTATTTACTTTTAGGGGCTACTAGTGGTCAAATTTAACTTGTCCCACTTGTAAAAATCATCCCTAATTTAACTCAAACCTGTTCCCCACTCATGGAGTTGTGGTCAACTGTTTTTAACCTAGTTGTTTCATTTCCCTTCCATCATTAAATTTATTAAAAAAAATTCTCATACATGTGTCCAATAAAAGAGGAAAGTTGGGAAGTCAAATATTTTCCCAAAAATCATACAATAATTAATTACATAATCCAAATTCCAAATTCGTATTTTCCATAAATGACAAATAATTTCCAAAAATGGAAATTTATTTCAAAATTCATCATAGAATTTAATTTTCTAAAATTTGAGGATATTACAGAGAATGGAGGGAATGGAGAGATATTGACTATTGAATAGATTCGAATAGTTTACTAGAGTCATTGATCCACTAACTAGGAATTAGAACAAGGATATGATGTGATCGTTGATCCTAACCTTGATCAACAATCCAGATCTCTTCACGATTTAAAATATCTCAGGAGTTAAATGAAAGTTGAAATGCAAAAGATTGAAACCACTTGTTTTGGGGATGATATGTGTCAATGTCGTGTTAATTCTCATTTTCATAAGTGGGTTTTATAATCCACCTTTTTCAAACGCAAAAAGGTAGTTATGGTCTTAGGTCAGGGCCACACCGAGGTACAAGGGAGCGCATGGAGCTTAAAGTTATGTTTATATATATAATCACTTTTAGATTGTTTGTAGGTTTAAATCCTCCAAGTATGTAGGAACCATAATTAAGGGAAGGAGCACAATCTATTTGGACATGAACTTATCTGAGCCATGTTCCACTTGTTAGTTGATCTAAATTTTAGTGGGTGTATGGTCTAAATTCGGATGAAAAAGTCATAAAGCTATAAAGATAATAGATTTCACATGTGGATCAAGGATATGACCATATCCTCATTAATTAATTGGGCTAGCAAGTTACCCATATGGGTCAAAGAGATTCCCACCTCTCCATTATTGTATCGGGTTTTATTTTCACTACTTACTTAGTTGGGTAGTTAGATCTATTATTATAATAATAGAGACTCATTTAATAAGCTCTTTACATTATTGTATTGGGTTTTATTTTCCACTACTTAGTTAGTTGGGTAGTTATATATATTATACTAATAATAGAGACTCATTTAATGAGTTCTTTTTTACTTTGTCCAATGGTCTATTTTGTAATGATATATAAATTTCTAGCAAGCCTTCTCATAATATCAAGTTACTCATTTTGGATTCTCTCATATTTTATATTGTTCATTGTGAGATTAATTAGCTTTGAGTGCCTAGGAAGCCTTCTCATAATATCAAGTTACTCATTTTGACTTCTCTCATATTTTCTATTGTTCATTGTGAGATTAATTAGCTCTAAGTGATTTACTAGTAATTAGTTTTAGAGGTGAGGTTCATCTTTGAACCTCATCTCTAAAACTAAATACTAGTAAATCACTCATAACTAATTAATCTCATAATGAACAATAGAAAATATGAGAGAAGATAAAATAAGTAACTTGATATTATGAGAAGGATTGCTAGGCCTTTATATAGCATTACAAAATGGTCCATTGGACAAAGTAAAAAAGAACTCATTAAATGAGTCTCTATTATTAGTATAATAGATCTAACTACCCAACTAACTAAGTAGTGGAAAATAAAACCCAATAACATAACGTAAAGAGCTCATTAAATGAGTCTATTATTATAATAATAGATCTAACTACCCAACTAACTAAGTAGTGGAAAATAAAACCCAATACAATAATGGAGAGGTGGGACTCTCTTTGACCCATATGGGAAATCTGTTATCCTAATTAATTAATGAGGAGGTGATAATCTCCCTGATCCACATGGGAAATATATTATCTTTATATATTTATGACTTTTGCATCCAAACTTAGACCATATACCATATATAAGAGTCTGGTTCACTCTCCATCATAACAAGGGTTTGAAGCATGTTGCAGATTCAAAAATTTGCAGCAATCACCAACCTCCTTTTGGTACTATCAGAATCCATTTTTCAAGCCATACACTCTAAGAATCATAGTTGGTCCATAGGAACTACCTGGAGTTTTTACCCTCAGATGTTCATTCACCATTACAAGGAGGACCATATATGGATTCACTACATCCATACATGGATTCACTACATCTATACATGGATGCACTACATCCATTGGTCTGCAACATTTTCAAGAAATTTGCAGAGTTTCCATGCTACCCACAGTGGTTCAACAACCTCTACAACATCGCATGCTTCCCACAGCGATTCCACAAGCTCTACAACATACCATGCTAATCTACAAAACCTTGGCATCCTTTGTGGCCCTCTACACTCAACCAACTTCAAAGTGGTGTTGTGACCACTACACACCATTTTAGAGGCTCTACCATATATCATTTGAAATATCCTTTAGAAATATCAAATGGCCATTTCACATAATCTCATTTGGATTCCTGGTTTGAGAGATATCATCGATTGAATCTCATCATGTATTTGACCCAAGGAGGCCGCGCGTACCACCATATTCAATGAGATATTTCTCTCTTCTCTAGAAACTAAAGAAGGATTTCCACATATGGCTATAAATATCTCTTCAATATCTCAAATGGGTATTTCATATAATCACATTTGACTTTCTTTTTTGAGATATATCATCGATTGAATCTCAACATGTATTTGACCCAAGGACGCCACGTATACCACCATATTAAAAGGTCTTTTTATCCCTGTTCAAGAAACTACAGAAGGATTTGCACATATTTTTGGAAACATATCTTCAAGATATCAAATGGGTATTTCACGGAATTTCATTTCATTGTATGTTTTATGAAATATCTTTGTTTGAAGAAGCACATGCTTGTAACCAGCATGGCCACACACTCTTCAAATTCATCCTGGTTTTTCTCACTCCATGGGACACGTCAGAGTAAGTTCCATATACCAATGGAAATAACACTTTAGTAGTTAAAATGGGTCTTCGACAGAATTGGATGTCATCACTTGTAGAAGAAGTTATGAATATATTTGCAGTAGGATGTTCATAGCCCCCAAAGTCATGATTTTCCCATATTAGTTTTTTTTAATTTTGGGATTTTATTAAAATTTCCTTATTTTTCTACCCATGTACAATGCCATTGTCAACTAGGTTATGGGTGAACCACAAAAAAAACTTATCTTCATTTGGTATATGGTACGATAATGTGGTTTCTCTTTTTAGAATGGGTGAAATGATGGGGAACATCATTGTCTAAGGGGGGAGGAGTGATCTGAATTTTATGGTGTATATGGTGTAAATTTGGATGCAAAAGTCATAAAGTCATAAAGCTAATAGATTGCAGATGTGGATCAAGGAGATGCTCACCTCCTCGTTAATTAATTGGGATAACATGTTCCCCATATGGGTCAAAGAGATTCCCACCTCTCTATTATTGTATTGGGTTTTATTTTCCACTACATAGTTAGTTGAGTAGTTAGATATATTATTAAAATAATAGAGACTCATTTAACGAGGTCTTTACATTATTGTATTGGGTTTTATTTTCCACTACTTAGTTAGTTGGGTAGTTAGATCTATTATACTAATAATAGAGACTCATTTAATGAGTTCTTTTTTACTTTGTCTAATGGACCATTTTTTAATGCTATATAAAGGCCTAGAAAACCTTCTCATAATATCAAGTTACTCATTTTGGCTTCTCTCATATTTTCTACTGCTCATTATGAGATTAATTAGCTCAGAGTGATTTACTAGTAATTAGTTTTAGAGGTGAGACTCCTCTTTGATCCTCTCCTCCCAAGAGAGCCTCATGTCTAAAACTAATTACTTGTAAATCACTCAGAGCTAATTAATCTCACATTGAACAGTAGAAAACATGAAAAAAGCCAAAATGAGTAACTTGATATTATGAGAAGGCTTACGAGGCCTTTATATAGCATTAAAAAATGTTCCATTTAGAAAAGTAAAAAAGAATTCATTAAATGAGTCTCTATTATTAGTATAATATATCTAACTACCCAGCTAAGTAAGTAGTAGAAAATAAAATCCAATACAATAATGTAAAGAGATCATTAAATGAGTCTATATTATTATAATAATAGATATAACTACCCAACTAATTAAGTAGTGGAAAATAAAGTCCAATACAATAATGGAGAGGTGGGACTCTCTTTGACCCATATGGGCAACCTATTAGCCCAATTAATTAGTGAGGAGGTGGGAATATCCTTGATACACATGGGCAATCTATTATCTTTAAAGCTTCATGAATTTGGTATCTGAATTTAGTCCATATACCCCCTAAATTTCGGATCATTAACAAAGGATAGAGACCATATTATAAGCTCATGTTTAAACGATACCGGGTATTGAAGAAAAATGATTTAGATAAGATAAAGGGAAGGAGGATTGATCCATGTAGGAGAAATATAGACCTGGTGTTATTTTAGAGCCACATAAAACCTCAACATTAAAGGATTGTGAATAGAAGAATGAATTAAACAATAAAGGCAAGGTAAATTAGGTGGAAGCATGGGTATTTTAACCAGATAGATTTTTGGAGAAGTTCCAAATGGGTTCCTTAAAATAGTTTGAAATTAAATAAGGGATTGATCCATGGGAAACATTATGACAGGCTCATAGGGAAACTAAAATAATAATAGTTTCCATAATGTCGGCATTGGCCCTCGTAGGCCTATCATTTTGGTATCAGAGCAAGCAAGCTCTTTGGGGTGAACAGGTTAAATTCTCTTTGGAATTGGAGAAAGCAGAGCTACTGTAAATGCTCTTTGAGAAGATTGTTTTGGAAAGATGTAATCAAAGGAGGTTGATTCTCTTTGGAATGGGATTGCTAGTTAGGTGATTTTATTTTCAGAACTTGCAACAGTTCGGGATTGTTATCTTTTGAGCTCGAGAGGTAATTCACATATTTTGTCATGTATGTGGATGTAACCTTANGTAATGGGTTTTTATAAAGTTGTAAAGTGGTTCTTTTATTAAAGTGACTTTTTAATAAAGTGTACCTTCTAATTTTAAAGTGACTTTATTTCATAAAGTGCACTTATGTAATAAAGTTAAATGTACTTTAATATTTTAAGTGATTCATTTTGGAGGGAAGGAATCATGACCCTTGATATTGAAAAAGGCAAGATTAGATCTTGGTCTTTGGATTTAGGGTTGGTGAAGGTGAAAAGACACTTGGGAGGTAAAAGGTCATTTTTCAAATATATAAAAGAATGCATTGGGTAGTGTGCAAGACACAAGAGAGGAGAATGAGAGAGAATTTTTGAGTAGTCTTGAGAGAGGGAGAATAGGACAACATAGAGGGCACATTTCCCAAGACAAAGTGGGTAAAAATACCAAGGTAGCATTTATGTTTCATTGCTGAGTTATTTTTCTGTTGTGGGAGGTCGTATTGAACAGATCTGTATAGTCCGTACAATTTGTACATCAAGTGGAAAGGGAACAAAAATTTAGGCGGGGCTTGGCATAGTTTTCAAGACTATTTTGTTGCTACTAGGGTATACAAAAAAGTTCATACAGTAGTATGGACTTGGCACAGATTGCAGGGTAGATTTTGGTGTGACAGATTGGGTGCTGTAAGTGATTTTTCTTGGCTAGAAATGTGATTTTGATGTTGTTATGTACTTTCATGAAGCTCAAAAATAAGATCCCTCTCTCTCTCTTGTTGGGTTCCCCCACATTAGGGTTTTCCATGACTTTTGCCTAAATTTCAGAGTTTTTCATGGGTTATTGAATGTTGTCCATTGTGTTTATTTCCACTGCATACATGCTTAGAAATGTGTATTTTTGCTTATGGAAATTTTGAAATGTGGGTGTGAGACATTTCAGAGTTCATGCAAACAGTTATCTTTAGGTTGATAAGTGTATGAAATAATTGTTAGCTTGTTGATTTTTTCATTAAAATTAGCATGGTATCAGAGCTACCCGGAGATGATCTTCTAGTTCAAATTTTGTGCAGGTATTGAGGATAACTCCAGGTTCAAAGGGAGCTCCTACAGAGCACAGTGTGATGGGACTAGATGATGGAGATGGTAGTGAATACATCCCTCGCTAAGAGGGAGTGTTATATTTTTAGCTCGGGAGGCAATCCACATGTTTTTTCTTGTATGCATATGTAACCTTATGTTGACACTACTAGGCACTTAAATTTTTAATGGGTTTTTATAAAGTTGTAAAGTGATTCTTTAATTAAAGTGACTTTTTAATAAAGTGTACCTTCTAATTTTAAAGTGACTTTATTTCATAAAGTGCACTTATGTAATAAAGTGAAATGTACTTTAATATTTTAAGTGATTCATTTTGGAGGGAATGAATCATGTCCCTTGATCTTGAAAAAAACAAGATTAGATCTTGGCCTTTGGGTTTAGGGTTGGGGAAGGTAAAAATACACTTGGGAGGTAAAAGGTCATTTTCAAATTTATAAAAGAATGCATTGGGTAGTCTGCAAGACACAAGAGAGGATATTGAGAGAGAATCATCAAGTAGTCTTGAGAGAGGAAAAATAGGGCAACATAGAGGGCACATTTCCCAAGACAAAGTGGGCACAAATCCCAAGGGCGAAGTTTTGTTTCATTGCTGATTTATTTTTCTGTTGTGGGAGGCCATGTTGTATGGATCCATACAGTCCGTACAAGAAGTGGAAAGGGCACGAAAATTGAGGTGGGGCTTGGCACAATTTTTAGGACTATTTTGTTGCTTCTAGGTTGTACAAAAGAGTTCGTACAATAGGTTGTTTGCATGTTTTTTGAGGTGCTACAATTTCTAGGTGGGTCGTACAACAATATAGACTTGACAGGGATTATGAGGAATATTTTGGTGGGACAGTTTGGGTGTTGTAACTGATTTTTCTTGGCTAGAAATGTGATTTTGTTGCGGTTATGTACGTTCTTGAAGTTGAATAAAAATATCTCTCTCTCTCTTGTTGGGTTTCCCCACATTGGGGTTTTCCTTGGCTTTTGCCTAAATTATGAGTTTTTCATGGGTTATTGAATGTTGTCCAATGTGTTAATTTCCGTTGCATACTTGCTTAGCAATGTGTATTTATTCTTATGGAAATTTTGAAATGTGGGTGTGAGACATTTCATAGTTCATGCAAACAATTATCTCTAGGTTGCTAAGTGTATGACAAAATTGTTAGCTTGTTGATTTTGTCATGAAAATTAACAAGGATTGAACCTTAGTAGGGAAGAGAAGAACACTAATGTTCTTTAAGATACATAGTTTGAAATTTTGTTTTGGATTGAAGGTAACAAAGCAGTGTTTAAATTGTTAATTTGGGTGTTTCATGCATTGTTATAGCAACATGGATATGGAGAAATCAATAAACATTTGAGCATAAAGAACCTCGATGTTCTTTAAGGTGTAGAGAAAGGATATTCTCATTGGAAGAGAAACTTTCTTTAGGGTTAATTTCTTGGGATTGAGAAGCATAATTCAGCCAATAGAGAATTAGTGTAGTGCTCTTTGGTACAGAAAGGAAGGGTAGTTGGTTGAAACAGGGACTGGAGAAAATTACTCAGTGAGATTGGAAAAGGTGAGAGAGAAGGAATTGGAATTTCCTATGGTTGATATTGTAGAGGATTGTGAGATATGGTATTCTTCTAAAGGAAGTTCTTTTGAAGGATAATTCAGGGAATGTGTGCTCTTAAGGAAAGATAGATTAGGAAAATGGATCAAAGGAAGGATGTTGAAGACGATATCTTGGCACAGATATTACAAATTGCTAATTAAGTGTTTTTATGATAACTCTATTCATAAATAATTTGTGTTTGTAGGTAGCAGTCAGAGAAGGAAGGTTGATAGAAGCCATGACAACAAGTTTAGTTGTGAGAGAGGAAGAGGGAGTCAAGAGAGATCTCAATTGAAGGAAGTTGTGACAGAACCCCACAACAAATTAAAATTGTTGAAGAAGAAGAGGACAATGTATTTCTAAAAGGAAGAGGTGAGTAATTTAATATGCAATATCCAAATAACTTCATAAGATGATGAGCACGAGTGATCAATAAAAGGTTCTACTATATAGAACCAAGAGGATACCAATAGGATGACTTGGTACTCATGAAAATTAGAAAACTTGTTATAGAGATGGGAAAGTATTATTGCATCTCACAAGTGGATAAGGAAAATCCATAGAAGAAGGTAAGGATGACTACCGAAGGTCATATTAAGTGTTCAGAAAGAAGTCACAATCATGTGGATAGAAATGCCAAGAAAATGGGAATAAAAAAAAATGAATGATGATGAATTTGAGAGGGAAATGGTTGAGTTGAGAGTACATCTTAGTGTACTAATGTAAGTGTCTACAAAAGTATGAGGAGGACCAGATATATAGCTAGAAAATGAAGAAGAAGAAGAAGGTGAGATGACATTCGTTGAAAATGAAGTGAAGGCAAAGAATGCATGCTAGATTGAAAGAGGAACTCATAGCAGCTAAGTATGAAGAGGAATTTTACATATGTGAACTAGAACCAATAGTATATTTTGATGAAGAAGAAGCTAGATATGCTGAGGAAATATTTCTTGACAGTCTTATGAGCTATTGGACTAGTTAAGACCAACGTGGGGATATGATGATTGAGGCATCATATGAAGAGCCTTATATTTTTTATTTCGACACTTTGTGTTTGGTTGTATATTTGGAAGGTGATGAATAACAATTGGATGATGTGCTTGTACAGGTTGATGAAGAAATGAGATTCCTAAAGGAGATGGTTGATATAGAGAGAAGTTGAACACGTTTTTATTAATCTTGAAGATGATGGACTTAATGAGGAAGTTTTCATAACAAGGGTAACTGGCAACAATCAAATGAAGGATTGTAAAAGTTTTCATGATAATAGAAACCATTTATTTGGAGAGGAATATTAATCAATAGAACATGATAGAGATATTATGGTGTTGAGCATATGTTGTCATTGATGTCAACGATGGAATGGAGTGTGACAGTGGAAATTACAATAGTGTGACAGTGTGTCAGTGTGATAATGTGACAGTGGATAGTGTGACAGTGTGATAGTGGATAGTGTGGTAGTGTGACAATGTGACAGTGGACAATGTGGCAATGCGACAGTGTGACAATGTTGTTCGCACCCAATTCGTCACTTGGTGAGCAAATCGAGGGTGCTTGCATGCCCTGTTGGGTCTTGCAGGGCACGACAGCTGTGGAAGGAAAGGTTAGAGAATACATAACAAACTACAAGCTAATATCAACTGAAAACAAATTAAAACTGTGAAAAGAAACAACAAACACCAAAAACAAAGACAGATGTCACCAATGGTTTTGAGCTGGTCTATTGATGAAATCGGAGCACGGTGAAGGAAGAGAAGTGTGGTTCCTTCTTCCCCCAATGGAAGGCTCTTCGAGGCCCTCACAAAGTTTGCTTTCCTTACAATGAGAAGAACTGATTATGGCAGTGAAAGAACTCCCAGCGATGCTGCCGATGTGTTATCGTTAAAGAATGAGTCCTTAACAATCTGAGCAGCATAACAATGCCTAAAATTCCTTGCGAAAATAATGTATCTTCACGAATTTTTATAGCAGATCCTCGGGCGATTATGTAACCTCTTCAAAGTGTGAATAGGGGCCCTTTTAGGGCTTCCTTAGGTCATTAACCCGCCTACCCTGCGGATTCGGCTCAGATTTGGGAGTCAAATTAGAATGGGAGCCAGTCCGTAAGTGGTTGGGAGGCCGACCTATTCAATAAATGCACCATTTTAGTAGGTGCGCGAGTTTTTGTGCTGACAACTATGCGTCGATTGCGCATGCGCGCATATCACGTTCTTGTCCTACGCATGTGCGCGTGCACCAAACTACTATAAAGCGCCCCTCAATTTTTGGTTACTTTGTATAGTTTTTGACCCTTCTAGAATGATGTGAAATTAATTTAGTGCCATGAATGACTTCATTGCTGTTTTGATGATGCAGAGTTCTTGTCGCCATGTGCGGATGAAATTTCAGTGATAACATATGCCCCCTGATGGATGAGGTTAGGAGCATACATATAGCCTAAATCCATCAATGTTTCTTCTACTGAGAATGTTGTTGTAAGGGAAAGTAATAGTGGGACCGTTCGGAGCGATCCGTTGGAGAAAAAAGGAACCGGTATCTTGACCTTCTGAGAGACGTGCAGAAAAAATATACAACTGTGTACAAACGAGGCAGGCATGCCCCATGCTTGTGTGATGTAACTCTGAAAAAAGATGACGG
>JASDQU010305759.1:94265-105218 GCA_032191745.1 Picea mariana | reverse complement strand
GATACCAATTTGTCACATACCCACTAAGGAAAACAAAAATTTTTGTCGAATTCTCGAGGATCAAAAATCCCCAAAATACCTACGGGGATCTTAGCATAGGCTAGTTCCTTCCTTTTCCACCTCCATGTGATCGTGGGTCGCGACCATAGGCTGAACAAGTATGGTGTTATTTCGCTCTTTGCGACTCAACACTACCAGAGCGTCGAGTCTTTCGACGTTGCAAACCCCGACACGGCAAAGCGCCAAACCCCGACAGGGCTAGCGAGTGGCAGGTTTCCCCCTTGGGGTCTTGTCCACATGACCCTATCCCGTGTCTACGCGCTTAATCCAGCCAGGCGCTTATCGATTTTTCGCGATTCGTGGAAATTCGATGCATGACCTCCCTTTGAAACTTTACGCTACTCGCAACCTCGCAGGTTGAAGCGTCGAGCTCTCGTGCTCTTCTTCTCCGAAATCCCGAGACTCGAAAGTCAGCAATGGTTGACTTCCTCTTCACACTTCTCACAACTCGCAACCTCGTGAGTTGGAGCGTTGAGCCTTCGTGCTCCTATCTCACGAATTTCCGAGACGCGAGAAGTCAACAGAGTGTTGACTCTTTTCCGGGCAACGCGTGCCCACTTGTCAATCACGCGGGCCCCACCTGATGGATGTGCCACGTGTTCTCATGAGCATCGGCTCTCGGCACTTCGCGACTTCTACGGTCTAAAGTGACCCCTTCCAACCTCCGAACCCCTGAACTCCCGATATACGATATCTCCACGGAGTTCTGATCCAACGATCCTCCCGTTCCTAGATCAAACGGTTCAGATTTTTCTCCTTGCCACTTCGCACTTCGCGACTTCGTGAGTTGGAGAACCCAACTCTTGTGCTCTCTTCTTGCGAAACCCCGAGATGCAAGATCCCGAACTCAGACATCTTCAGGACAACACCGACCCTAATCGCCTTGCAACTCTACAAGATCCAACAACTATCGGTTGTTCGCCACTTCTATCTCGAAGTGTCTCCACTGTCCATACAGCTTCTCCCATGGCTGCTTCTACGGCTTAACTCCCTCGCAACTCAGTGCGATCCAACGGCCCATGACATTTCGGCACTTCTCCACGAAGTCTCTCTGTCGTCCGTTTCTGCTCTCTTCTGCGCGTGTCTGGATGTACTTTTTTGACGACCCAGATCTATTTCGCTCCAACTGATCTAACGGCAGTTGTAGCTCCTCCTTGAACATGCGCTTCTCTTCCTTCTCCTTGGAAGATTTCTTGAGTATCAAAGGTCTTAGCCTTTGCTTCTCCTCTGCGACCTTTGCAGCTAAGGCTCTGTGCCCAAAATGGCACTATCCCTCTCGAGCTTCTCTTCTCTGAAACCGTGAAAGATTTCTTCGACCTCTGTGATTCCTATAGGGTCTGTGTACATGACAACTGTCTGTCCCCCTCAGATGGACGGCTATGATTCTCTCGCGACTTCGCCACCCGCGAAGTCGAAAGACTTCCCTCTATGACTCCCGATGTCTGAATCCTCGATATGGGTGATTTTGCGACACGTGTCCTCCCTCCAACGGATGGCTCAGGTTCTTTCGCTATTTCGGGACTTCTGATGTCGAGTGTCTGGACTCTCGTCCTTCGGACTCTCAAACTCTTGAATGTCAAAATCCCAATACGAACTCCTTCTCGGGACTTTCGCTTCTGTTGTTCTTCGCGTGAGGTTTAAACCTCGTGCAACTCTTGACAGATCCAACGTCTGCCTGTTGTTTAGACCAAGATTTGACGGCTCAGACCTGTCTCTCCATTTCGTCGTTCCTAAGCTGCCTGGACACGAATCCATGGTCCAGATTCTTTCACGGACCTTAGGGATCTACGGTCCTGATTTCTTCGCTACTCGCGAAGATAAAGGAAAAAGGGTTAAGGCATTTAACGCCCTCGTTTATTCTTTCAATCTAACGGTCGTGAATAACCGTAGATCTTCCAATAGGATCTCATCCGTTGATCGATACTTATTCTTCGAATCCTCAAGGGATTCTGCGACTTCTGCGCCTCTGCAGAGTCTTTGCACACAAAATTCTACCTCTTCTGAGCTTTTCAAAAATGGTGTCTCTATGGGGAGGTTTATCCAGGGTATCACCTGAGACAGATAAGGGTATAGATTTCCCGAGAAACGAATTGAATTTTGAATTGATTCAATGTGCGTATATACATATAAATCTATTTATAAACATAAGCCATACGTGACCCTTCCATTATAAGCATGCAACCACCATTTCTGAATCAAAACACTACACAGGCAGTCTTATACTCAAACCATTCATAAAACTGCACAGTTTAAGAGCATGTATGTTAGCATATAAATTTCACGATGCAAGATGTAAAACACTTATCAGAAATAACACCATAAGTGAGTGCAACTGCTGAGAGGGGTGCTCGTTTCCACCCAACCGTAGGCTCGGCGATTTCGATAGGATTTACCACTAGCCACTCCCGAGCTGAGACCACGATGCTGCGAGACTGCATCTTTGTTTTCCAGTGACCGAGAATAAGGGTTACTCTCCCCCTTCTCTGTTATCACTCACTCTGTATTTTCCAGAGTTATCTTTCTCCCCTCGCGTCTACTTCCTTCTCGCTTCTCCCTCATGCCTTTTTCCTCTTGCGAGGTTGCGTGTGGTGCGATTTCCCTCGCACTGGTCAGGCCTGACGGTTCTACGGATGGGCAGTTCACCTCCCCCATCCCTCATTACTCATGAGGATCCATTTACCTACCAATCCTGGTGAGTCATTTAATTCGGGGCCAGCGAGCCGCTCTTGGTTCTCCGGGCCAAGTGAATTCCAAATACGGTATTGGTTTCGGTGGAAGTTAACGCCACCTTTCTAGGTTCCTTCCACCACCTTTCTTCAACCATCATGGTCTCTTTTTCAGCATATCCCCTCTTACAGTTTTGCAATACATATATACATAATATTAGTCACATTTTTGGGTTTGCCACAGTTCTTGGTCAGTATAGTTATTTTTACAAACTTGGGGAAACATGGTGTTAAACACATCATCTACCATCCTATCATTCGTACTGCCACGTGTTGGACTGTCACTGGGCCATGTCGTTCAGATTTCCATGTCATCATACAAACTGCCACATCAGCGTTCGTACAGTCCACATGTCAAATCCGTATCGTGCCCACTCAACCCTAAAAACGCCAAATCTGCCTGACACATGTCACCTGGTGTTGCCACTTCAGCATGCTGATGTCATCTGCCATGTCATGATGACGTACTGCTGACGTTAGCAGTACGACCTCTAACTATTGACTTTGACTTTTTTTCCTGTTTGGGAAAAAGTTCAGATCGTCATAAATTTGCCCTATGCGATGGCATTGGTTTCGTCCGATTTCGAGAACTTTGAAATGTTGGCCTTCTTGGATTGTTCCTCCCCACTAAGACCTTTTGGTCCTCCAAAAAGATATTAACCAGTCATCAAGTGCGAGATAGGCCTCCCCACTTGCCCTTTGTCTTTAAACTATGTTCTATGCACATGTCACATCATAATCAATTGCAAAACAACCATGACAACTTGAAGCATATTGTTAGCCATTTGAACTCGTTCACATCTTATTGAATCCACTACCATCTATGTAGAAAACATTAGCAGCGATAATATCAGAAATATGAATGAAACTGAACCAATATGTTTGACGAGTTTGCACGACATTAACTTATCTTGAAACAAAGTATGATTGAACTCTCATCCTATAACCATCTCATGTTCATACTTAAGATCAACTACTTTACTTGGCACAATTATAGGTGTATTGCATGCAAGCTGCCTTCTTTAATTGTTCCATTGTTAGAAGAGATTGATTTTCTTTTATATGATGAGCATGTACAACATATTCAGTTCCCTTTTTAAACAAGTGATATTGATTATGTTCCCTGTAGAAGATTGTTTTGCAATCATATAAATAAGGGCTTCCTAAGACCATTCCACATGTTTCTAACTGCACATCACATATTACTCCATCCACATACTTAGATGTAATTTCAAACTTTATGATGAATTGCTTTGTTATGGGCAATTTGTGATATTTGTTTATCCAATTAAGTGAATAGGGTTTGTGATGCATCTTAGTTTTTAATCTCAATTTCTTAACCACTTCTTCTGAAAATAAGTTAGATTGAGATCCACTATCTATCAATGTATCGATCTTAGTATGTTTCATTACGACCCTTATATGAAACAATTTGCTTCTTGAATCAAAACCATCACCAATTTTACATGTCAAACCAATTGTTGTAATCTTAGATTTATCACCTGAATCTGATCCCAAGTTTGTTGGTCGTGTTGTTGTTGCAAATTTTTGCCTCCCTTTCTTCTCTTTGAATGACTTTGGTCTCTTCTCTGGGTGCAATTGTCAGCAATGCTCATCATCATGCCCTTCTTTCTTGCAATGCTTGCAAGAGAGCTTCTCTTCCTTCACTGTCGTTGAATTTGTTTTCTTCCCATTCCCTTTGCCTTTGCCTTCTTTCTTTGAACATGATTCCCCTGATACACCAACTTCAATTTTTCTTGTTTCAATATATGTTGCTTGGGCAAAAACCTCATCAATATTAGTAGGTCCAAACATAAATACAATACTATGAATATAAGCAGGCAAACTTCTTATATACTTCATAGGATTTTCTTGTGTAGTCAATGGAACATCTAACATCAAATCCATCTTACGAAAATCTTATGTATATTCCTGCACCGGTTGTCTTTTTCTTAACTTAAGACTTTGCCATTCAATCAAAGTCTTTTCCTTATTTCCCAATGAATAACACTATTTTCTAAGTGCGGAAATAAAATCATGCCATGATGGAAAAATCTTACCAACTTGTTAAGTTCCATATTGCATCTTGTAGAAATTTAAATGACAAAATCAGCAAGTACAAATTATGTCATACACTTAGCAACCTAGAGATAACTGTCTTCTATGAACTCTGAAATTTCTAAACCCACATTCAAGAATTACCATAAGTAGAAATACACATTGCTAATCTATTTAGCAGCGGAATAAACACAATGAACAACAACCATTCAACTCAAAGAAACTCAGAAATTTAGGCAATGCCAAGAAAAACCCCAATGTGGGGAAACCCAATGAGAGAGAGAGAGAGAGAGATTTATTATTCAGCTTAAGGAAAGAACATATCAACAGCAGTAATATATTTAGTAGCCAAGAGAAACACTTACAACACCCAATAGTCCCACAAATCGTTGCCTAGAAAATTGTGCCACAGTCTGTGCAGTTGTACGACCTTGCTGAAATCAACACCTTGAAATTTGTGCCACAACAGGTTGTTGTACCTTGCCTCTTGTATGGTCAACCTCCAATAGAAAATTCTTCAAAGGTTGCCTCGAAAACCATGCCCACTCTTGCCTCGATTTTCATGCCTCAAATTTGTTGTTGTACGGCCTGTACGGATCCGTACAATACGGCTTGTTCTCAACAAATAAAAACAACACTCAGAAAACTTAAATTTCTTCTTGGGAAATGTACCCAATCTCTCTTGAGAAATGTGCCCTCCTTTTTGCTCTCGTTCCTCTCTCAAGCTTACTCATAAATCTCTCTCAATCTCCTTGTCAATGTGTCTTGCATACTATCCAATGCATTCTCTTATAATCTGAAAGTGACCCTTCGCCTTCTCCAAATCTAGATCTAATCTTGTCTTTACAAGATCAAGGGTCGTGATTCATTCCTTCCAAAATAAACCACTTTAAAATATTAAAGCACATTTTCACTTTACAACATAAGTGCACTTTATGAAATAAAGTCACTTTAATATTAGAAGGTACACTTTATTAAAAAGTCACTTTAACAAAAAAAATATTTCATCACAACTTTATAAAACCCATTGCAAAGTCAAGTGTCTAGTAGTGTAGGTACAAGGCAACTTTCACATACAAGACACACATGTGGATTACCTCTCGAGCTAAAAATCTAACACATCTTACTTTGCCACCGAATGAGAGTTGTGCCTTCAAGACAAAGCAATGCCATTCTGATTTTGGTTGCCTCATCTTTGATTTTCAACACATTACAATATACCTCCATCTGTCTAACCAAGTTATCAAGTTTATCAGCATTAACTTCGTCGTCATACATAGGAAAAACAATTTTTACATCAAGTTTAAGTAATGGCATATCAGGCTTATGTTTATGAGAATGTTTTCTTGAAGAAATAGTTTTCGAACTTGTACTTGAAGAAGAAGAAGATGATCGAGATGAAGGAGGTGAAGGAGGAGATTTTGGAGGGTCATCTTCTTCTTCACTTTTGACTTGCTTTGAAGATTCCCCTTGAACTGGTCTCTTCTGTTCCAAGTAATCATCATACAACACTTTTACCATCTCCAAAGTAGCAAAGAAAGTTCTTTGAAACTCTCGATCCTCTTTCATTTTGAGAAAGTTCTTCTTCCGATGCCATTTTCTCACTTTGAGATGTCCTCTTTTTTTATCCAATCTCAAGATCTCCTTCTACAATCTCTCCTTCACCACGACTTAGCTTTTCCTTAGTAATCATGCAAACTCAAACAACCAACTGTCAACCTGCTCTGATACCACTTGATCCGAAAATGATCTTTTAAAGACTATGGTTAAGTTTATGCATGAGTTGATTTACCATTTAGGAATTAAGAAAAGAAGAATATATTAATGAAATAATGTTGTAATCATCATAAATAATGCAGAACAAAAAATGAACATTAAGATCAACAAACCATAATGCCAAGATTGTTAACGGAGTTCGACAATATTGTCTTTGTCTTGGTGGTGGAGGTTTTCTTATTAATCTTCAATGCTTCAAAAATACATCAGAAGTACATCAAATGGATTACAAACTGGTATGGTTGTGTTCTACTCAACCTCAAAAATCCAACACAATTGACGACACCGAAAAAGGATGAGCGTAGCTCCCAGAAATGGCCTCCAAAGTTCGCTTCCTCAATGACTTCCCTGCATAAAATGGCTTCGACCTCACAATTCTTCAGAATTTCCCCTATTTTTGAACTTGTTATGGCTTCAAAAACCTCTGGTTTATATAGATTTTGAATTGAGGATCTTCTCCCAACTTCCTCCCAAGATTTGGCCTCAAAAAGGGCTCCAGATCCTCATTTTTGGGCAAGATCCTCCAAAAATCAGGCTAAAATCAATATAAAAATCAAAGTTGTAGGTTAAAACCAACAAATTGGCCAAATATGGGTGCGTACCCCTTTGTCTCCGGGCTCCAGGTCATATGGGTGGTCCATGTGTCCAAGTGTTAGGCGTTGCCCCTTAATTTCTGACACCTGGTCATATGCATGGTCCATGTGGTCGAGCGTGGGTCAACCACCTACCGTGCCCCCCTTTCCAGCTCCTAGTCTAGTTCTCATGGTCGCGTGGTGGGTTTCTCTAGTCTATAGGTATCCCCCATCGATCGGGGCTTATCCCCAAACATCCGCACAAAGTCAACTTAAATACAATATTTGCCATGTGTATAAACAAGAACCAATGTAGACCAAACGGTTGGCACGGGGTTTGTGAAGACGTTGCTCGCCCGAAGGTCGAGGATTCGAGCCCAACAGAGTTGCAAAATTTTTGACTTGGCCCTCATTGGTCTCATCCGAGGTGCCACGTGGTGCCCTGTGATTGGGCCACATGTCGCTATCAGATTGAACCGTACCAAGCCAGTCAATGCACAGTCACCCTGCCAGTTAGCTTGCTAAGTCAGCGTCATACGACACGCGTCATGCCTGGAGCCTGCCCCCTATCTTCACATCATCTGTAAGCCTATCATCTATACTGCTACGTGTCAGACTGTCACTAGGACACATCATCATACGGACTGCCACGTCAACATCCATACAGTCCATGTGTCAAATCCGTATCGTGCCAACTCAGCCCTGAAAACACCAGATCTTCCTGACACATGTCACCTCTTGGTGTTGCCACATCAGCATGTTGACATCATCTGCCGCGTCATGTTGACGTCAGTAGTACAGCCTCTGACTCTTGACTTTGAATTGTTTTGCCTATTTGGGAAAAAGTTCATATCGTCGTAACTTTCGCATACAGTGTCCATTTTTGGAAAAAAACATATTGTCGGAATTGACACGACGAGCCCTATGCAATGGCGTTGGTTTCATCCAATTCCGAGAACTTTGAAATTTTGGCATTCATGGATCCATTTTGGATCATTATGGGTTTCATCCTTTAAGGACTTACTCTAAAAAAAAATTGAAATTTGACATAGAAAGGGATTGTTACCCCCTCTCTCACCTAGGGGCAACTAGAGGAGATCATGTCTCATGGTGTGCAATGAAGACAATTATATCGATGATGATGATGATGATGAGTATTCTCCATTGACAACAATCCCTCAGATGTCTCCCCCTCATGATTGCATGACTTAGTCCATTTCACTTGATCAACATGGTTAATCCAAGGATGATGACCCGAAACACATGAGATACCCTTAGACATTGTTTCATTAAAAGAATCGTATTTAATGCACTAGGAATTTAGGGGAGGCTCGTGGATTGAAGTCAAATAATGGATCGTGATTGCTTGGAAGTTATGCTTTTTGCCTTGGTTCACCTTGGTGGCCATCTTATTTTCCCTAGTTTGGTGTTGTCACTCTTGGGGAAAGGGATACTACTAGAGGCCTTGATAGGGGTAACACACAACTCCCTTCTATACTGAACACATTTCATCTTGGGGCCTTCCATAATGTATTAATATCTTGGAAGGGTTGTTACATGTACACCAAAAATGCATGTGCATTCATTCTCCTATCAAAAGAAGGGCTATGATGCTAAGGTTGATGTAAAGAATTAAAAAAAAGAATAATGGGATATAAATGACTAATTCAAAAGCTAGAGGTTATCTTGAGCTCTACCCCCTTGCTATGAGGTGATCACCCCTAGTCCTAATGTGTTGAACGTGTATTAATTAAAAGGACTCTATCCCAGCAAGAAAAATGATGAATGCTTAAAACTTGAAAATGGGACTTGTAAACCAATAAAAGAATATCAAAAGGAAAGAAGGGGTTTGGAATACACACACTGTCAAAGAAAGGGTATCTCAAGCAGCAAGCGCTCCCTCTACAAAGACGTTCATGGAGATGAAATCTTGTTTGTCCTTGCATGTCAATGACACCATGAGCAAGAATTAAACCCCTTCCAGCTCATTCATTTATATTTACACTTTGAAGGGTTTCTTGAGAACTACTCCTCTATTTGGGTACTAGCACATCCAATTGGGTCTTATGATGGTCCTCCCATACCTAAACTTGTAAAATTGTATAAGGTCTTCAACTACTGTCAAATTTGAAGAAGATACCTAGGTGAATAGATTACATGGATTTTATATTAAGTAATAGTTTACTTTGTATGATCCTAATGACTATGGTATCTTGTGATTGTTGGTCTCACCTAACTTTGTTGACCTTGTTTAATCTTGATGCACTCTTGACATGGTTCTTATAGGACATTTTTGTTGATGTTTTGGTAGTTGCGGGAGGTATTAACCTCCACGTGTAACCTATGACTTAGAATAGAATATTTCATAAGCAAGTGAACCATTAAACAAATGTGTGGAAACCCTAGAAGATAAGTCGACCTAGCTCAATAAATAATATTAGAATATTATCTTTCACAAATACAAGTCAGCTCCATAGGAAAAAGATAAATAGAAAAATAATTACCAGAAAGTTAGGTCGGCCCAGCAAGAATAGTCATTGGACAGATTAATATAAATAGAGGATGTTTTAGCTCATTTGTATACCCATTCAGAGTGTGAGTCTTGTGGAGAGATGTAGTTGCAACTGTAGTTGCAAGGAGGAATAAGGGTGTATGGTCATCTCTTGGTCTTGGTCTCTCTCTAGCGCTATCAAGTAATTCTCTTGGTGAAACTCTTGGTGATATTCTTGTTAAGTATGGCGCAAGGTTGAGAGAGTAGTGCAACTGCAACTGCTACAGTTGTGTATGGAACTTATTTTGTGGATATGGAGACTCTCTCTCCTGTGTGTTACCATTGGAGAAGGAGTGCTCTACTTGTCTTGAGTTGTTGTTGCAGTTAGCAGCTAGGGATTATTTGTTGGTTCTGGAGTAGGCTTGTAAGAATTATAAGTAAAGGTTAGTGTGCTTAGGGGTGGCATATGTGAATGCCTATGGTTGGGTGACAATGATGTGATGTTGTCTATGGTTAAATGAGCATACCAAAATTTCAGCATGGTATCAAAGTTGGTTTCCTTCGTAACAGTCTCACCGCTGGAAGGAGGATCCTCAGTTTCCCCCATTCTCAAGCTCATTGAGAATTTACTGAACTCACTAAGAAGGTTTCCTAAGTAGGGCGCACCTCTTCCCCGGATCAAATCTGCAAATTTCTGAAGTTGAGAAATTAGGGTTTCCTCATAAAACCCTAGGTCTGGAGCGCCAACACCAATCGCAGTACCAGTTGCAGTGAAAGTTTATGTGAAGTGTTGGGACTAATTTTCGGTTGTCCTAGTGCGTCTTATGCTGAAACAGACACTAACACTAAGAGGGGGGGTGAATCGGTGTCTGGAACTTTTGACTGTTTTTCACACTTTCATAGATTAACTGTATTAACTGAATAAGATATATGCAACTCAATTAATTATTCATAACATGTGTAACACAAACTGCATGAAGTAGATAAAATATATTTCTTTTATTTATTTAACTTGAATGAATACAAATAAAATCAATTATTTAATATCTTAAACTTCAACTGAATATGAGAGATTCAACTCTCTGATACAAGACCCAACTTGTAGTTCTCAGATCCAATTAAGAAATGAGGAATCCAACCCTTATAACAAGACTCGTCTTGTTGACCTCAAATCTAACTGAGATGTAAGGAATCCAACCCTCATAACAAGACTCAACTTGTAAACAGGGACCAACCAAATAGAATGAACTTCCATTCAATTCATTATATA
>JASDQU010305759.1:45271-56319 GCA_032191745.1 Picea mariana | reverse complement strand
TGAATAAAAATGAGCACTTTATTATCACTTTTAACCACAACATGTAATCATTAACATTAGCAACAATATATCATCAATATATCATGAGCAGTATAGATAAACATAACATAATAGACATCCACAGAAACAAAGTACACATGTATTTACGTGGAAACCCAAATGGGATAAAACCACATGATGATTTTATTATATATGAAAATAACACATTCATTGGAAGCACCAACTTCCCATTTTTCCAGCTAAAACTGGAAGGAGGCCATGACCCCCTATTTACAGGATCCAACCTGAAAGAAGCTACAACTACCTAAATTCTTTGGCTCCAACCAGAAGGAGGTCACAACCCCCTGATTCTCAGGCTCCAACTTGAAGGAAGCTCTAACTCATTGTGTTCTTTGACACCAAATGGAAGGAGGATACAACCCCCTTTACTTTCCCCGTCCTACTGCCATGAAATATAATTGTAGACCAAACCGTCACTACCACAATCACTGCCACTGTCTCATCAACCTGTCACTTCCACTATCACTGTCACTTCCACTATCACATCAACCTGTAACTGTCACTGCCACTATCACATCAACCTGTAACATGTCACATCAAGCTGTCACTGTCACTCTACCATCAACCTATAAATCATCATCAACATAAGCTATACCAAAACCTGTACCATATCATCCATCAACCGTGTACCAACATATGTAGTATAACATGCATCAATTATGTACCATACGATATGCCAAATGTAGATAACATAACATTGATGATGAATAACTAATAATATATCAAATAATATACCATGTACTAGAGCATCAACCATGCATAGAACCTGTAGCATATACCATAGCATATACTTGAACCATATCATCAATGAAGTTCCTCAAAGAATCAAAGCAAGTGCCTCATGCATATGCCACCATACATCAAGCGTATACCTCAACCATACATCCACATCTCAAAGATATGTCTCTAATGATGAACCATAAAATTCATGTCATAACTAAATAGGAGAGTATACCTCAATCAACCATGTATCCAAGATGTACCTCAATCATGTGCCAAGTGAAAAATACCTCAAGCATGTACCATACCACAACCAAGTATAATCATCACAACAAGCACATAAGCATACCTATACCTTTGTAGTTGTCATGATACACAATAGTGTTGACCTGTAGATTTCCTTTGACCTCAGGAACCTCATACAAGTATTTCCCCAAATATTTCTTGTCCTCATGAGACTAAGACTACATGTCACACGGGGCCTTGCGTGAAGATCACTGTGCAGCCTGTAGGTATGCCTCGCAGGACACTAGTGGTATGACCCATGGGGGTCAACCAAAATAAGGTTTCCTTAGATAAGTTTTCTCTCCTCTGCAACTCTGAAGCTCCCGCACTTCCTACTCATCGCTACTTCATATTTCACCGTCGCAAACTTTCCAAATAGATCACTAGTTCACTAGAAGATATTCAATATAATAAGTGAGTGAATGTACTTGTGAATGAATCCTGGAGGTGTATTTATAATTTTTCTAGGTAACCTCTTTCCTTAATCTTATGGGCTTCTTAAATTTCTTGTTACAACCACTTTACCCTTTCATTAATTGACTTGTAACTAACTAAGGGATTCTTAACCATTCTTTGGGGCTTCTAACTTCACAAGGCCATAACTCCTCAACTGTAAGGAACCACGTGGTGTACCACCTATCATCGAAAACAAAATGAAGAGTACTATCTGTTAGCATCGGAAGTCACTACTGGATTGCTTGCAGGAGCAGAGCCCGACACCCATCAGTTTAATGTCACGTTTTGTTTGTAAAGGGTGATCAAATGGAGGTAAACTCATGACAACACCATTTCAACTCTGAAACTAGGCCAGGCGTGCATGGGCAAATGAGGTCTTAGATAAACTCCAAACAGTGAGTTGTAATAAGGGTGAGTAGGGGGAAGACTTGCATGAGAAGAGTGCAGTGGTCTGTTATAAACATCAGGTTTCTAACAGACTATGAGAAGAAACGTCCAAAGGCAAGATCTTCTTACATTTGAACGTGGAAGACCAAAGAATACAATAACGCAACAACAAATCATTTATCATAACATTACTGTAACAATTCATGCGAATCATTCAATCATGAACTCTCTGGTATAAGGCAGAAACATAGACGGAATAGGAAAATTGTTTGTCATAAAACAAGAAATCTCAGATACAGATGCACAACCAGGAAACTAGAATGGTTGTTTAAAACATTATAGTCGGGAGCTTCGCTCTACCATTGATAGATACAAAAATGGCGAAAACGCCTTCATATACTCAAAACAACAACAACAACAGAATCGAGATGTTGCATTAAAAGCTTTGTGTCTGCATGGCTTCTGACAGTCAACACCTGCAGTCTCTGAATGATCGTGCAACTTTCGGCAGACGCAATCAAACTCCTGACAGTTCCATTGGTGAATCGACGTGCCTTTAATTCATGCCGGACTTTCCCATTATGGCGGAGGCGATGTCTAACCACCACCAACTACCTGAATAACTGCTTCATTGGGATTGTGGATGGTCCAGCCAACTCGGAACCTTCAGGACGTGGACGACCCCTCGCACTGCCACTTGGATTAGCTGAACGGCATGATGGATAGGCGTGGAGGCCAGCACCAAGGATAGGGCGCATAATGGGGGTGGTGGCGCTAAGACTATGAGGGTGAGACGCGAGATGATGAGGTGTGGAAGGGGAAGACACACGGAGGAGGACAACAGACGGACATGATAGGAGATGGGATATAATGGGCACCTTATTTATAGGGGGCTGAGGTGGAGGGGAACGGGACACGTGGCAGATAATGAGTGGTCGTTGAGGTGCGGGATGGACCATATGGATGGAAAGAGGAGAGGCTAAAGGGAAAGGAACCTGCCACATGGCCAGGTGGGAAAAGGTGGCAAGGAGGGAAATGGCGTAAAAGGTGACACGACGAGGAAGGGGCCCACAAGGTTAAACGAAGAAAGGCAGTGGGAGCTTGAATCGCCTGTGCGCCATTGATCTGGGCTTTCCAATCGCAACCGTTGGGAAGATGCACCCTGGATTCCAGACCCCCCCCCCTCCGCTTAAAGGTAGAAAGGTGTGGGGGCTCCGAAATCTGATGCATGTCGTTGATCTGGCCACGCGAAATCCTGTCGTCCAGAGTTGAATTCCAATTAAACATGGACACATTTGCATCCCAAACTTAGGACAAGTGGGTTTTTAACCCGTTCTTTGCATTCTAACCCCCTTACAAGAAATATCGCTAACACTATCCACTCATGAGTGAGTTAGCTGCATTCACACCGTCCTTCATGACCTTTTTTCTTGATCAACTACGGGTTCCATAACCATACCTTTGGGGCTACTGGACTTCGCCAAGGGTTGACAATCTCCCCCTTTGGAATTAATGGAAAAAACTGATGGCTTGGGAACACTCATGCTCCTACTCATGCTCCCCATGTCTTCATGCATATGATAAGGAACTCTATGCCCTATTTCAAGATATTAATAAGTGGAAGCACTATTTAACAAGAAAGGAAACCATTATCCACATTGATCACTAGCCACTGCAATATTGTAGGCCCAGAGTAAGATTGAAAAAAATAGACACTACAAGTGGATGGAGTTTTTGCAATAGTTTCATCTAGTCATTAAACATAATAAGGGTAGAACTAATAAGTTTGCACACATGATTTCAAGGCCACCCACATCCAATATTACAACTTTGGGAAATCTTATGCACATGAATCCTTTTACCCATGATCCATACAAAGAGGCATACATGGAAGATGAGGACTTTAAAGAGGTGTTTTAATATCTATAGGGCCAAATTCATGTAGAAGAAGGTGACATTAAGGCTAACTATCATCTCCAAAATGGGTTTCTCTACAAGCTAGACAAGATTTTTGTTCCTAAAGGTGAAAGATTGTAGCTTATTAGAGAGGTTCACACCTCCGAGGATGTAGGGCATTTTGGTGTTGGGAAGATAGTTGCCAAGTTACAACAACATGTGTATTGGCCAAGAAAGCAAGAATATGTAGCTCTATATATTAGAGGATGCATACTTTGTTGTACCAACAAGTCTAGTAATAGAAAGTAAGGTTTATACCATCCCTTACCTATACTCACTCAACCCTAGGATAACATCTCCATGTATTTTGTGGGAGTTTTTCCGACAAAGAAGAAGGGAAATGACCATCTATTTTTGGTAGTTGACAGGTTCAAGAATAAGTGTATTCTTATGCCTTGTAAAAATACCAAAAAAGGACAAGAATCAATAAAAATGTTCTTTGAATAGGTCTGGGTGCACTTTGGGATACCAATAAGAATCATCTCAGAGAGGGATACATGATTTCTTAGTGCCTTTTGGACTACACTTTGGGAAAATATGGACACCAAATTGTAGATATCTACAACTTTCCATCCACAAATAGATGGGAAGACTAAAGTAATCAACATGAATTTGGTTCAAATTTTGAGGGGTTACAATCAGAAGCATCTGAAGACTTGGGATGAAAATATAATCTATATTCAACACTCTTATAACAAAGTGGTCCACACTTCTACTGGAAAGTCCCCTTTTAAATTTGCTTTGGGTGATTTCCACCTTTTATCTTGGATGTTGTATATGGACAACAAGGAGGAGTGAGGGAAGATATCATAGGAGAAGAATTAAAAGAACAAAAATGTTGAAAAGATTAGGCAGAATGATTTGCAAATACATGAGACATTTCAGAAGTCACAAGAAAAGTACAAGGATTGACATGATCGACATAAAACCAAGAAAACGTTTGATGTGGGAGATGAGTTTTGTTACATCTGGAAAAAAAAAAGGCTATAAGGTCCTTCTAAGAAGATCAAGGCTTTGTAGTTTGGCCCTTTTGAAGTATTGGATAAAGTGGGTGATAATTCCTACAGACACATTCTACCCCCATATATGTGCATTTACTCAATAGTGAATGTGGAAAAATTGAAACTCTATGAGCCTTCAATGTTGGATTAGGAAACTAAGGAGCATGTCCTACCTACCATAGAGTACTTAGCACCATAATATCAAGTAGAGTTGGTGGAAGATATAGTTTTTTAGAAGAAGTCTAGAACTACCAGACAAGGGTAACAAGGCCTCTGGTAAATTGGGTTGAAAGAACAACTTCTAGTGAAGGAAAAATGGTACTCTAGGGAGAAGGTGGAGGAAAAATTACCTCACCTCATTTAGTAAGATCTTTTGGGGACAAAAATCCTCCCTAAATTGGGAGGTATGATCTAGAATGGATCATCATATAATTTGTCATCTATATTGGTAATTTATGCATGGACAAATTGGAGGAATTGGTTTGCGGGCCCATTTTAGTGGTAGGTCCCAGTTTGGAGTTTTGTAGTTTGAAACCTTCCAAAGCTAGTTTGAGGCATAAAACAACAATATTCAAGGTCAAATTTGTTAGCATAGATCCTAGCTCCTTGGAATTATTCTACACATCAAGAGATTTCCAATGGTTTGAAAAACACCTCAATCAGAGCTCGTATGTGGAAGTTATTCCTCTCACAAGTTGACCTACCCTCTTGACCATCACAATAGCGAGTGGATGCCATGTCATCCCCCATTAATCACACATGTGGGGCTAGTCATGATCCAAGAGGATCCTGACATGCTTAAAAATCAAAGTTCTCCAATACTCAAGAAAACTACACCATCGTGAAGTTCTTGTCGCAATCTTTCTAGTGGTGTAAACAGATCGAAAATATGAGTCCGTATTCAAAAGTTATCACAGTATTAAGTTTTTCCCAAACATGAAAAAAGTCAAAGTCAACAGTCCATACTACTGGCGCCAACAATACGTTAGCATGAAACATGGAAGAGTGACATCATCCATACAGATTGTACAAATGTTGATGTGGTAGCACCAAGTGCTGACACATGGCAGACAGATTTGGAATTTGTTGAGGTTAACGTGGCAGGCTCCAGGCAGGACACGTGGTGTCAGAGCTGACTATGTAGTGATTTCACAGGGTGACTGTGCATATGAATGAATTATACGGTCCAATTACATATTGACACGTGGTCTGGTATAGTCATGATGTGGTATGGGCAACTGAAAATGTAGGGTGAAGTGGCATTGACTACGTGATGACATGGATCAAGCCAATAATACAGTACCAAGTGGCCCAATCCAGTGGTGCCATGTGGCACCCTGGATCGGGCCAATAGGGCCAGTTCAAAAGTTGTTTAGTCCTCCGAAGATTTTGAGCCTCCAACCTCTTTCCATGGAAACAACTTAATACCTCTCTAATAACCATGATGGTAGGTGGCGTGGCTTGTTAAACCCCGCGACCCATATTCATTTTTTTGTCAAATGGTGAGGTGTTTGGGGGATAAGCACCCAGTCGGTGGGGCTACCCTTTCGACCAAGGCACTTGACCGAGGGCCTATTACCAGGAGCATGTACCAAATAACATACTACATTGGGTTTTAAACTTTGGATAAAGATTTTGTAAAATATTTTTCCTATTTTAAAATCTTTTTCACCCTATTTTATGGGATTCAAAGCCTAGAAAGAGGCCAGAATTTGGAAGGAAGTTGGAATTTGAACCCCAATTGGTTTTCTATTTAAATCGGGCCTTTTTACCATGTAAATACAAGATTTTTTATGCATGGATGTGGAGAGAAAGCCTATAGAAGAAAGACCATTTTGTTGGTTCTCATGTTGTAAGAGGCCTTTTGAACCAGTTCAAGGGAGGATTTTGGTGAGGTATTTTTCATCTATACATGGAGGTCACACATAACGTATTCGTATTTCTTTTGCAGCAAATTGTAATCAAATTGTTGATGTAATTGAGCATTCAAAGAAGAGCAATAAAGTGGTCACCACTGGAAGTGGGACCCAAAGACGTAGCCACACCTTGGTGAACTCCGTTATCAAACTTCTCGTGTCTCTATTTCTCTCTTGCTGCTATTATTCCTTCTTTAATTTATGCACTTAATAATTGTTAATTCCGCATAATTTTTATAAGTTTATGTGTTTCACATTTTTATCAATCTGGTGCATAACATACATAAACTTAACTTGCAAAGTTTGTCAGTAAAACCTTCTCACATTCAGATCAATTTTTTGGTATAGAGCATTTGGTTTTTGAAGGTTTGACAAGAGATGTCTTCATCGAGGAAGCTAGGTCCTTATGCATCTGAGAACAATTTCTTCGAGGATTTTCAATTGATGAAATCCATGGTAGAGGAACTTTACCAAGAAAGAGGACAATGAAGAATTCCAAGAATTCCAAAGGTTGAAGAAGATGAATATTCAATGAGAGCAGAAGGAGGAGGTGAAGGTGGTGGACCTTTAGAACCTTCTTCCCCTTCATCCTCATCATCAGTCATAAGTTATGGAGTAGTGAAAACTCCGGTCCTCGCACCCAAAAATATTTAGGGTAACTCCATAGAAATGTTGTCGAGCTGCAACCATAAGTTGATGAGAACGTTCCTTTTCTCGTCATAGTATTTAAAATGGATGGTACAACATCATAATATAATCTCCAGTAAATCTTGGTTCAATGTTTTTTAATGGGAGATGTCCTCGACCTTTTCGCCTTTTAATGCCAATATTTTCTATGTGTCTGGTGAATCATGACTAATAAAGTCATAATTAATGTGCATTGGGAAGCGCATGAAGTTGGGGAGGATGGACGACAACGAAAAATTGCTTCGAAACTTTTATGTACCTAGAAGCCCGGCTACCCACGAATCTGTGAGAACATGAGCTGAACAATCCACTAAGTATGGAAAGGCGGGGTACAATTCTTTCAAAAAGTTTGAGGTAAAGAACCATTTTTCTGAACTGATATTGCATTCTTGCTATGATGATGCCGTAAAAAAACTAAAATAAGAAATTAATCAGATTCCATAATATTCTTCCATTAATGCATTTTAATGGGAGATGTCCTCGAGCTTTCCGCGTATTAATGTCAATATTTTTGAACATCTGTGATGAGCTGTCACTAGTTAAATCATATTTAATGTGCATTGGGAAGGGGCGAGGGTGGCGGGGATGGAGGGGAGTGAAAAATGCTTTGGTACTTTTTTGAACGTGGGAGTCCGTGGTCGAATTGTAGATCACCCAAGTTTTGGATGCAACATGTATACTTCGAACACGGTGCATGAAAGTTCGATAACACCTACCCGGGAACCCGCAGCCATAAAATTGGCCAAGGAAACGAAAGCGGTCAGTCGGACTCGTCATGTCAAGATATAGATGGATATAGAATTTGTGAGTCTGCCACCTAGGAACCCGCTATCATAGAAATGTGACTAATTATAGAAGAGCAAAAAAAGAAAGGGATCCAAGAACTTTATGCTCGACAGACGAAAACTGTCTAATAATTGTCAAGCAATAGAAATACATCGACTATGGGGCATGAGAGTTCGGAGCATGGGAATTCCATAGGGCCTAGCTGGGAACCGACTACCATAAAATTGGCCAAGTATGGAAACAAAAAACATTCGGTCGGACTCGTGATGTGAAGATATAGATGGATATTGAATTTCTGATTCTGCAGCCCCAGGAACCCGCCAGCATAGACATGCGACTATACTATGTATAGAAGCAAAAATAGATAATAGAGGGGAAGAAGGAAAGGGAAAAAACGGAAAGTATAGAAGAGAAAAAAAGGGAATAAAGAACTTTATGCGTCACAGAACAACACTTGATCTTAAGTATGGAAAGGCAGGTCGGTCAGACGAAATTATCGTAGGCACAGTGAGGCCTTCAAGTTCAAGAAGCTCGGGGTTGAATTGTAAATAACCGGAGTTTTGTGTGCAAGATGTATATCCGAACAGGGGGCATGGGAATTCGATAATGGCTTTGGGGGAACCTACAGCCATAAAATTGGATAAGTGTCGAAATGGACTGTGGTCGGTCAGACGCGTGATGTGGAGATATAGACGGATGTAGAATTTCTCACTCCGCCACCTCGGGAACCCGTGAGCATAAATATGCGACTAAGCATAGAACCAGAAATGGATAATACAAGGAAAGAAGAAAAGGGAAGAACGGGTAAGGATAGAATAGGAAAAATAAAGGGAGAAAAGTAATGTATTCGTGACACACAAAAACTTATTCTGATAATTATCAAGCTATAGAAACACATCAACTATGGGAAAAATATTTTCGACCATGGAATATAGTTGAATCTCAACAGACCCCAGTTCAAGATAAAAGAGATGTTTATATCTATCTCAACAAGCAATAGACAAAATATATGACTTGACATATTTATATGCAAGCATTCAGGCGCAGTCATCGTAGGTAGAGTGAGGCCTGGGGGTTCGAGTCCGACGTCGAATTGTAGATAACGGAAGTTTTGGGTGCAAGATGTATATGGAAAACACGGGGCATGAGAGTTCGATGGCACTTATGTAGGAACCTGCGACCATAAAATTCACCAAGTATGAAAACGAACAACGGTCGGTCGGACTTGTGATGTGAAGATATAGATGGACATGGAATTTGTCACTCTGCCATCTCGGGAACCCGTGAGGATGGACATGGGACTAAGTATAGAACCAAAAATGGATAATAGGGGAAAGAAGATAAGGGAGAGCGGATAAGTATAGAAGAGGAAAAATAAAGGAAGCAAAAAACTCTATGGCTCACAGATCAACACATAGTGCGATAATTATCAAGCCATAGAAACACATCAACTATGGGAAAAACATATAGTTGGACAAATTGGAGAACGTATGCAGATCATAGTTTTTTTGCAACCATACCTATTAGTCTCATGCATACACACTGTATTTGTTGCGGCACATTACAATCCATCCTTGTTCCCAATGATTGTGTTCTTGTTTCAATGTAGCAATACATAGAATAAAATGGACATCAAAGCAAGTTGCTATGTAGGAACACATGAAAAAAAATATGAGTACAAATTTATTTATTTGAATACAACAACACAGAAAAATAGAATTGACATAAAGAAAAGTCAATATACAGGAAGATATGGAGTATCCAAGGAAAAAAATAACAGAGCTGCAAATTAGTGTAACAAATATAGACAAAGTAAATGAAAAACAATTGGATATGGAACACAGGTAGAAATATGCACCTTTGCATGGTTTCTTCTAAACTTCTAGTTAAGACTTCTTTGTCGTGTCCAGTTCTCCAGTTTGTTTCTATGAAAAAAAAGCACAAAACAAAATGGACATGAACATAAGTTCATATGTAAAGAAAAAAGCGAGGAATATGTACATAGAGTAAATAAAATAGAATAAAAGGAATAGAGTAACATATAGTGTTAGAAGAATATATCGTTTTTGTTTTTTTTGTTTTTTTTTGTTCATCCATGATTGTGTATATATAATTTTTTTGTGTAAAAAAAGTTTGTGCCCAAAATCAATTACAGAGTAGGTAAAACTAAGCAGTTGGATAGCATGGTTTTCTACAACAAGATAGACAGATATTCTTTGAAACATAGAAATATGATTTTGCAATATGTTTGATGTATATTTCATAATTCAAGTGCAATACAAATTGTATCGTGATCAGGCCAGTATGTGTACAAACCAGGCAAAACTAAGAAGTTGGATAACTTGGTTTTGTGCAACAAGGTAAACATATATGCTTTGAAACACAGAAATATGATTTTGAAATATGTTTGACGTGTCTCTCATAATTCAAGTGCAATACCACTTGCATCGTGATCAGACCAGTATGTGTCTAAGATAAAGACGTTGTAATGAGAAATGGGCACATTCGACCATACATGGTCAATAAGTGTGTTTTGTACATGCCTTGTGTTGTTCAAAAGAAAGCGGAAACTGTATTTGCACATGTACTTTTCCAATTCTTTTGTTCTGGCATTATTTTGTAACATGCCAATATTGAAGTCTCCTACAATGAAAATGGTTTCGTTCAGATGCAAATGGTCCAATGCATTGGAAAGAACATTTAATATGTTAGAGAATGTTGCATGGGGATAAAAATAGAGATTAAGTATTGCAATTTCTGATCCATTGAAGAATAGTTTTGCAAGCACCATCTC
>JASDQU010305758.1:24018-55544 GCA_032191745.1 Picea mariana | reverse complement strand
ATTGGATACCTTTACTACAAAAATAAAAAAAACATCGACAACAACAAAGACAAGTCTATTGGATATCCAAAAACAATTTCCAACTCAACTTGCATGTACACATACAATACACAGGTCACAAGGCTTAACAATTGATAGTGTTTGGTTTGGCCCTACTGAAATATGAATAGATGGATTAGTATACATAGCTCTATCTCATGTAAGAAACATGGAATCCTTATGTTTTTTAAATTCTCCTACAAAGGATAACTTATAAGGTCAAACATAATGTTGATATTCAGATGCAATGCCTTCATAGTAGTTCCAAAAGGAGTCTAGAATATGGTTACCTATCGGTATAGTCATAATCATCCATTTCAATTCTCTCACTAAACACATGCAACCTAAATGAACATATTAATGATATACTCAATGATTATGACACAATGCAATCTGATATTCTATCCCTACAAGAAACATACATGGAATTATGCATGGAAAATGAACAATTTTGAAACTTCAATTGCATATCAAATTGCATTAAACATGGAGTGATGACACAAGTAAAACACATATACCAATTCTTCAACATATGCATTTCAAAGAACAAAATCTTGAGGCGGTGCTCACAAAGGTATTAGTTCATGACTCACAAATTAGAATATTGAAAATCTATGCTACTCTACATGCAACTTTGACAAACATCATAAATGCCATGAAAAAATCATTGCACCATTTACATTTGAACGAAATCATTATAATTTTACGATACCTCAATATTGACATGGTACATAGCAATGACAAAACAATAAAATTAGAAAACTGCATGTGAAATTACAATCTCCAGCTCTTATTGTAGAAGGTAAATCATGTACAGAAAACACTTATTGATCATGTATGGTAAAATATGCCCAATGTATAATCCAAACTCTTAATATTATATGCATATTGGACTAACCATGATGCAATTTGTCTTCTAATAAAGTTACGAAATATGTATAAAACATATTATAAAATCGCATATTCCCATGTGTAAAAGAATACTTGCATATATTTTCTACATATATACAAATCCCCCTTCTCTTTCCAATGGATCCAAAAAATTTGGCATGGATGGAAAAAGGTTCATATAGTACATATGTAACTAATCAATGAAAAAAACTACATCACTTATTTGCATTACATCTAAATGCAATTTATTTTCATATCTAGATACTTTGTAGCAGAAAAGAAAATCATTCAAATCGTATCAGGTGTCTCTCTAGATTTCCTTTGGTATATTAGACAACTTTTGCATTGTCGTCAGACATATGCTATCATCAAACTTTTGAAAAATTGTGGATTGTAATAGATTTTGTACAAAAGAAACTTTGTATAAACACAAACATGAAATGGGAAATAAAAAGGTACATGATTCTAGATATATCTTTCACTCTATCACTTTGCATATTCCTAATTGTATGTTGATAGTCCATATTGTTCTTACATAATAGCTTATTTTCATTTCCATTGTATTTTGTGTATTGCCAACATTGAAACAAATAGAACAACTAAACAAGAGGAAGAAGTCCTAAGTGATGGATGGGAGGAAACTAAACAACGAGGTTCCAAAATGTATGCCAATAACAATTATGAAGCCCATGCAATGGGCATGCTTGTTTGAACGTTTTTTAGTAACACTAGCTACTTGTTGTTTTCTATGACCCCAACAATGTTCTCATGTTTTAGTATCAGGATATGTTTTATCTCTATCGTCTTCACCAATATTTCAATGTTCTTTTATTCCTACAAAAAATGTGGACATCAAATATGTGAAAGCAACATATAATCTTATTATAGATGCTTCTTTTTTACATATTAAATGTCCAAATGTTTTCGTCAAAAAAAGTTGGACAAGTGAGGGAAGCATGACTAGTCAATCATCAGAAACATCAAAACAATGATAAGCAGGTCCTGCATAAATATTCCTAAATTATGATCCTTTTAAATTTAGGGAATAAATATTATCAATTATTTATTTATGTATGCCATGGTAAATACGCTAATTTCGTATACGACCATTGTTTTCACTTCACAAGAAATATCAACAATTACAAGTGAAGCACCTGACATAGTGCAACATGCACAACTTAAAAGGTGTTTTTAATAAATGCTAACCAATATAATTCATTTGAATTGTGAGTCTAATTGTGAATCTATGAAAATAAATGTTTACAGAATGTCCTTTGTATCACTTGTCATGTTCAAACATTGTCAACAATCCTAGAACAACATCACCAAATTTAGTATCGGTAGAAGAATTGAACAATTGTCAGACTGGCCAAGTGTTGGTCGATGACAGATTGGTTGTATATAGAACCTATTTGGACAAGGTGAATAGGACATGTCACATTATACATACCAATACAAATAATGAAAAAGGACTAATGACAGTCACATTGACTGTTGCTGCACACCTTGTTAAAAAACATGAGGAAATGATTCTTCCTAGTAATGGAATATCTATTACACACTTTTAAATATTCCAAAAAACTATATAAGGTCGTGGTGATTGAAATAATATTATATTAATCGATGACTTAAGTATTGTAGAAACTGATCCAGGTGGATATCAGTGGCCACCCACCCTTTCCAACTGGCTCAAAACAATTTTCTGGCATTTTTGGCAATTTACTATTTTTAGCAGTTTTTAACTTCTGGGGCTAGTTTGAGGGTATAAACGATATTTTTTCATGATATGGAAGCTCAATTATAGAAAAAGAATCTCATTGATCCCATTAAATGAATCTCCTCATCAATACCTTTCCAACGAGCTATCGTGCTACCTAAACGAAGACCGTATGCAAAAGTTACGACCCTCGAAAGTTAATGTACTAAGTTACCCAACGAGACCCACATGAATTTTAGCGCTTCATATCCTAGGGTTAGGTTTTTGGATGTGTAGGGTTTTGGAATTCATATTTATTGTAAAAATTCCTTCAAATCCTGATTGTACTAATCTTCTTGTGAATGAGTGTAGCCGTCACATTTCTTCTTAGAGATAAGTTGCCACCATTCTAGAAAGCTTGTTTTCAGCCTGCATTTTACAATTTTCAACATATTTATTATTTAATAGAAGTCAAGTTTTACTATATCTATATTATTGTACACTATGTCTCTATGTTAACATTATAAATATGTGGTTTCATTTCATTTCTCTCATAAATCCAGATCAGTTGTATCAAAGCAGTCTTCTCCTTATCATTTTTTAATGCATGTCCTCGACGCGGTCAGGGTATAGAGAGTTGGGTCTCGAGCTTGTTTCTATTGAGGTAAACTTCTATCACACAACAAATAAACCACCCATTGTGTGTGAAAATAAATACAATGGGACACAATATCCTCTCAAATTATTTCTCTAGGAATCCCTTGAGCGACAGAGGAACGAGATGATGGAAAACTTCATACAAATCCTCCGACGACTGTCAACAAGTGATGCATCCACCTCAAGCAGAAGTGACACTCCCTTCAAGGTACATATCAATTTTTATATTCCTGTATCTGAAGGTCAAATATATGCAGATGTCGTAGATAAATGGTTAAACCTTCTAGAAGGGTATTTTTCTATCGACAACTTTTTTGATAGAGAAAATATTATATTTGTGCTCCTCAAGGTTGTCCCCCATGTCAAAGATTAGTGGGAGACTTTTTGTGAGAAAAATGAAATAGAAGGATTCATATTATTTTAATTTTCACCCACTTGGGATTCCTTAAGGGATATTATTAAGGAATAATACTACCATGTTGGATGTTTTGATGACTTATATACAAGATCGACCACACTGCAGCAGGAAAGAGACAAAACAGTCCAAGAGTTCACCAATATCTTCCATACCTTGCTTACCAAGATGGGTATCAAATATTCCAAGCGACATCTACTACTCAAGTACAAAAATGGTCTGCATAGATACATCTATACAAAAATGGAGTTTTTGGACATCTTGTCCTTGGGCCCAACCTATCGATATGTCATCAAAATTGAGAAGAACCTTAAACAAAATATGTGGTAGTTTGGGTCTGGGAACCCCTCACAGAAGAAGTAGGGAAAGGGAAGCCTTAACCCACAAAACAAAGGACATAGAAAATATGGGAAGCCTCATGAAAACTAGTCCAAGCTACAAGAAAATAAGGACAATGGGAAGATGAAGAAAGATATTGGGAAGTGGTGCGACTTCCATAAGAGACCCTTTAATAAAATTGTTGATTCTCACTCAAAGATATCATTAGTGGTTGAAGTAAAATACTTTGAATCAGATGTAGGTTCTGAATCTGAGTAAGAACCAGAGAAGGGGATATAGATAATTCACACAGAACCTAGTGCCACGATTGCTACCACCAACATCTATCCCAGTGAACCTGATGAGATAGAGGAAGGTGAGTCCCTCTTTCATTCATAGATGTGGGTGAAAGGAACTCCACTACACTTCATCATTGATAGCGATATACAGAAGAAAATAACCTTAGTATAGGTCGTCAAGTGGCTAGCCCTGCCAATAATGCCACACTCACAACCCTACACCATCAGATGTCTCCCTCAAGGAATAAATATTCATGTCATTGAATAGTGTCACTTGTCGTATGACATCAATCAATTCAAAGATGAGGTATTGTGTAATGTTTCTCCCCTTGAAGTTTGTGATGTTCTTTTGGGAGAACCTTATTTATGGAAACATCATTGTGTATATGAGTCTACGCCTTGCAATGTTATAATTACTTTGAACATGAAATTGTACATGATACCCGAGGTAGTCCAACCTAGTGTTGTTTCCTTGATCTCTGCCAAGCAGTGCAGGAAGGTCACTTCTCAGAATGTGAAGTTTTTCTTCTCCATGATTCTCTCTTAGAGTGAGTGAAAGGTTGCAGCCACATCCATGGCCTCTGTGGCCAACCTCTCCACACAACAGAAGAAAGTGGATAAGGTCATGGAAGAATACAAAGACATCTTCTCATCACTTACTGGAGTACCTCTGCACTGTCAGGTCAAACATCCCATTGATCTGATCCCCAATGCATCGCTACCAAATGGGTCAGTCTATCATCACTCTCTGCTAGAAAATGAGGATATCAAGCCTCATATCCAAGAAATGCTCCACAAGGAGCACATCTAACCCAACTCATCACCTTGTGGAAGCCCAATGGTGTTGGTGCAGAAGAAAGACAAGACCTGGAAACTCTGCATTCATTACAGATCCCTAAGCAAAATCACATTATGAAATCAATACTTGATTCCATGAATCGTCGATCTAATTTATCAACTCAAGGGGTCCAAATACTTCGATAAGATTGATCTGAAGTATGGCTACTATCAGGTCCCAATAGAATAGACAAATGTATGTAAAATTTCCTTCAAGTCAAAAGAAGTTCGTTTTGAATGGTTGGTCATGCCCTTTGGTTTGATGAATACCCAAACAACTTTCATGATTTTGGTGGACAATATCATGTGGCCTTTCACTAAGTCTTTTCTGGAGTTTTATCTAGATGACATCCTCATCTGTAGCAAGACTTGGGAAGAACACTTGCAACAAATTCAACAAGTTTTGCACACTCTGCTGAAGCACAAGCTATATGCCAACTTGAAAAAATGATCCTTCAGCATGAACAAGGTCTAGTAGTACCCAGGATACATTGTTGATGTGCATGGTGTGCATTTTGATCTAGTCAATATCCAAGTCATTTGTGACTAGCCAACCCCAACCATGCTCACTGAGCTTCGAATCTTTTTACAACTTGCCAATTTCTATTGCAGGTTATTATTGGGATTCTCCCATATTGCATGGACCCTTAATCAAATAACCAAAGGTGGTGGCAGGGAAAAAATTTGTGGGGCATGTCCCAATAGAAAGCATTCAGTGATCTAAAAAAGAGTTTATGTTCAGCACCAGTTCTCTCATTACATGACCTGCAATAACCCTTTGAGATTGAGGCAGATGCTTCAGACTATGGTATGGGTGTATTCCTCACTCAGAAGGGCCACCCCATGGCCTATCATAATGAGACACTATCAAATGTTGTTCATAAGTACCCTACTTACAAAAAATAAATGTACTCCATTGTGCAAGCCCACCGCTAATGGAGAAATTACATTAGAGGGAAGGAGATAGTCATCCCAATGATCATAAGTCATTTTAGTTCATGCTAATACAAGGAAAATTGCAAAATGACTACCATCAGAACTTTTCCACATATTTCCAACAGTTCCACCTCAACGTCAAGTATAAAACAAGAAGTACCAACCAAGTTGTTGATTTCCTCAGCTGAGCTCCATTCATGAAACTCACCACAATGTTAGACTCTTGCATCCATGAGACCTCCAGGTGGCCCCACCTCTATGAGACAGATCTTGACTTCTCCGTCACCTACCATATATTGGGTGCAAGCATAGCTTTCAATAATTTCCAAATCCAGGATGGGATGTTGTGCCATCTAGGCCATCTCTGTATTCCATCAAGAGAGAGAGAGAGAAGAAGATTTGGGAATCCCACTATAGTCAAGTGGAAGGACACTTCAACGTGGAAAATATAGTGGTAGTGCTACAATAACATTTCTACTGGTCGAAACTTCAATAGGATGTCATCAAGTATATCTGGTCCTGCACTTCCTACGATATTGCCAAACCGACCATCAAGAAACAAGGCTTGTACACTCATATGCCTACTCTTGACACGCCCTAAGAATCCATGTCAATGGAGTACATTTTAGGCCTCCCTTTCACTAGGCGAGGAAATGACTAATTTTTTATGGTTTTTGATCGCTTTTCCAATATGGTGATTTTGGCTTCCTATAATAAGAGCATCATGGCGGAGGACACTTCCAAGTTTTTATTTGAAGGAGTGTGGGTACACTTTGGGATCCCAGAAAACATTATCCCATATCGGGACAATCGATTCCTCAACACATTCTGGTTGAGCCTATGGTCATTGTTGGACACCACTTGTATTATGGGTGTTGGCAGGACACCGTAGGGCACAATGGTGATGTGTGAGCCCAAGGGGGAACACACACTTCTTCCCTTGTGACGAACGATGCAGACATGGGTTCCATTTGGGAAAGGGCGGTGCAACTTGGGAGCATGGCCAAGGAGTGGACCTATCTTCCCTTGGCATCATGTGTGCACCAGAGAGCTTAGACGACCCCATCTGCAAACCCATGGAAAGTCATGATAATTGGCACAAGGAAGAGCGAGAAGCAAATTACCCGCACCAAAATATTAGGTGTGTTGGTCCAAAAGATGCGATAATTGATAGGAAAATGAGCTCATTTGGCTAAACTATGTCTGCAAAGAGACAAAATGGTTTGGTTGAGTGTGACCATTCATGAAGGGGTGCAACACACCAAAAATACTTGACGTTTTTCACAAGTGACCCTTTGAGTCCCTATATAAGAGTAAGGGAACAAAACCAAAGAAAGAGAAGAAAAAAATGAATGTAAGATACATGGAGATCTAAGGTTGGGTGCACTAGTGGATAAAACCTGACACTAAGAAGGAGAAGCACATGGGAAGTCATGGTGTGACCAAACTGCAGGTATGGAAAGTTCTGATGTATAACGTAGATTCATGAGACTCTGTCGATCTATGTAACGTAGAGTCATGAGACAATAGTACCATATTTGTAAAGATTTGTTTATGTTTTGTAGTATAACAAAATAAACTCGGTATTAGGCATTGCTAGTACCTTCCACACTATATATGTCTCTAGTGTTTTGCATGTTTTATGTTGAATGCCAACTTGAATAAGTGTTAAATAATGTTAAAAAATGTCTTTATGTAAGGATCAACTCGTCCATAGCCTAGAACATAATATGGGTATACTCTAGGTGAAGAGGCATAGTTTAGATGAAGTATCCTTGGTTGAGACAAGCTTGGATGAGATGCCAAGGTTGGACATGGACATGACTCTTAGGGGTGTGATAGATGGTAACAAAGCAGTTTCTCAACGAAGAGTTTTGCAGATACATAGCGCATAGTATGACAGGCTTCACATAGTCTGGAAGTGGGGAAACCTAGGTTTGTGTGACGAAAGAAGGTTGTAATTGACTTAAGGCAGGTCGATTCAAGTCTCTCATTGTGACCCGAGGCAAAAGAGACCTGGTTTGTGTAGCAAACCAAGACCTATAGGGACTTGAAATGAAAAGCCTCAAAACCAAGTGGTGGTCAGAGGGGTACTCCAACATAGTCTACGAAATACAAGCATAATGCACATATGTTTTGTTATGTTTTTATTTGTCTTTTCACTTAACAAAGAAATTATGGAAATGATCGGTTTGCAGCAAGTTATGAAGGGTTTGTGCATTGGGTGCCTTGGGTGGAAAGCTTGGAAGACAATACCATCAATTTCGTTTTGTAGATTTGTTTATCAACAACATAATAATGCAAGCTCTGTTTGCCTTAGGTGTCACACACAACTTTCTAACGATTGATCTAGTGAAGGAGTTGGGACTTAGAGTCTCCTTGTGTGGAGCTAGGGTGAAGGAAGTAAAATCTAAGGAAAATTCAATAAATGGTGTTTCCTCCTCAGTTCACATTCAAATTGATAAGTGGGAAGGTTGGGGTAACTCCACGATGATGCCTATGGATCGATTTGAGGTGAATCTTGGGAAGGATTTCCTAAGGAGGACGCATTCAGTGTTAATTCCATTTATGGACAAGATGGCCATACTTGGTGAGTGGAAGGCTTGGATTGTGCTCACAACTTCAAGGAATTCTAATGGAAAGGTGCAAATTGTGTCTACATTGAGTATGAATACTGTAAGTTGGAATGGATTACATATTTATGAAAAAAATGTTTGAGAAGCTCAAGAGGATGGAGTGGGGATGGATGTTCCACCTAAGCTCGCTGACTTGTTGGCTCATTTTGTAGACATAATTTCATATGATTTTTTGAATGTGCTCCCACTACGATGCACTGTTGACCAACATATAGAGGTAACTCTTGGGTTGTGACCACCGACAAGAGATCCTTATCAATTGTCTAGATCTGATTCATAAGAGTTGAAGGGACAATTGAAAAAATGTATTGATGTTAGCTTCATTTGTCTCTCTAGGTCACCATATGGCACCCGGATTCACTTTAGGAAGAAGAAGGACACTTCAAAGCCAAGGATTTCTTCAGATTATTGAGCATTGAGCAAACAAAATGTGAAGAACCTATGCCCATTGCCCTTATCTTCTGATTGCTTCCATAAGTTGGCCAAGGTCAAAGTATTTTGAAATATTGTCTTCCGACAAGGGTATTATCAAGTGCGGATTGTGGCTAGAGATGAGGTGAAGACAACCATGGTGACAAGGCATGGAAGCTATGAGTACCTAGTGAAGCCTTTTCAATTGTGCAACACCTCTACAACCTTTTTCACATACATGAATGACATGTTATGACCATTTTTGGACAATCTCACTATGGTGTATTGGTTGACATTGTAATGTATGACTCAATTATGGAGGAGCAGAAGAAAAATTTGGCATAGGTGTTTGAGGTGCTATGACACAACCAACTATTCTGGAAGAAGTCTAATTGTGTTTTTGGGTACACTAAGATATTGTTCTTAGGGAATTGGATTGGCCAAGGATGCATTCACATGGACCCTGTGAAGTTCAAGGAAATTGAATATTGGGAAGATATGTGAAGAGTTCATGACATGAAAGTATTCCCTTGGATATCCAACTAATATCGCAAGTTCATAGAGGGATACTCCAATATTGTTGCACTGTTGATTGACTTGTTGAAAAAGGGAAAATCATGGAACTAGATGAAGAAGAGCAACTTTTCATTTGAAGAGATAAAATGAAGAATTGTCACTATTCTCGTGTGGATGTTGTGAGGCATTGAGAAATCATTTGAAGTGAAAATAGATGCATAAAATGTTTCCATTGGAGGGGTTTTAACGTAAGATGCACATTTGGTTTCCTTTGAGAGAAGAAAGTTGGAATATCACGAAAATATATACCCCGTTCATGAGAAGGAGATGAATGCAGTGGTACATTTTTTGCATACTTGGAGACACTACTTGTTGGGAAATCCATTTTTCATGAAGATAGACAACATTGTAACAAGTTACTTTGTAATGAAACCAAATTTGTCACCCAAGTAGGCAAGGTGAAAATACTTCCTCGTAGAATTTGACATGACTATTGAGTATAGGTCGAGCATGCTCAATGTTGTCATGAGTACATTGAGAAAAAAGGCACAACTCGTTGTCCTAAAGGAGGAAGAGGAGAAGTTTCCTACATTAGGTGGCATTCATATTCATATCTTGGAAGATTTGCAGGAAAGGATAAAGAAAGGGTTAAAGCATGATCACATGACAAAGAACATCATGGTGTAGGTGAAGGATGGAAAAACATAGAATTTTTGGCTACACAATGGAATTTTGTACTTTGGGGAGCGAATATATGTCCCTAAGTCATCCAACCTTAGGAGGAAACTCATGAAGGAATGCCACAACTCAAAATTAAATAAAATATATAACTAAAAATATTTGAAGAAGCCTTCATATGTCTATATTTCTAGAATTTAATATAGATTTTTTAATTTATTTACTAGCTCAACCTACAATTAAATAAAAAGACTTTTAAAATTTGGAAAATTTATAATAAATTTAAGTTATGTCAAATATTTTCATAATGTTGATTGAATTCTTATGAATGATAATTCTTTTACAAGGAAGACAACCATATACTAATTACCAACTAAATATGTCATTTCATCCCAGAACCACTCTCTCTAGACCCAATTCACACTAGATGTTTTAACTATTATTTACATAAATCCATTTTACTCGTTAGTATGAGGCATAAAATAAATATATCAATATTATTAAATAAAAAAATAAAAAAATTATATAACTAGCACAACCACAAATTATGTGATTGATGAATAACGATTGGAAATAATAACAAAATAATCACAATAAAAAGAAGAACAAGTCATGTCAAATATGCTACAAATATTACATCAAAAAGAACATGCTAATGCTTTATACAAACTCTAGTTCTAATACTTTATACAACCCCTAATTGTAGTAAAGAAAAAGACAAACTCATGTCAAGTTTATTCTAGATTTTACATTAAATACAAATCATGTAGGTAGCATCTATTGGGACGAGTAAAAGAATATTGACGATAATTCATAGTTTGTGGGTAGCATCATGTTATATAGATTTATACTATCAACAACCACTTTTATGTAAAAGGTGGTTGACATACATGGGGCACAACCATGAAAATATTTATACATTTTAAATGTAATAAATAAGTATTAAAATATTATAATTAATAATTTAGTTAAATTTAATATTATTTAAATAAATAATAATAATAAATATATTAGTAATAATATTAATAATAAATTATTAATAAATATTAAATATTAAAACATTATTATTAATAATTAAAAATTAATTTATTTAAATTATATATTAATGTATAAAATACTAAATACATTAATGTATTAAGTATTAAATATTTAAATAAATTAAAACATTAATGCAATTTATAAATTTATAAATTAATGTATTAAAACATTAATTTATACAATAATGTATTATTGTATTAAATGCTTAATAAAAATCCACACTCATAAAAATATTTCTTAATTAATAAATACAATTATAAAATATGTATACATTATTAAACTATTAAAATATTATTAATAAATACATATATAAAACATTTACATATTACATAATTTATTAAAAAGATGAAAAATGCAATAATACATTCAAGTAAAAAAATGTTACTATTACATAATTTTTTTAAAATAGAAAAATGCAATAATATAATAAAGTGTTAGTATTTGTATAAAGTAATACAATAATACATTAACTAAGTAATATTAATAATTTATTTATATTATTTAATTATTTATAAAATTTATTTATTTATATTAAAAATTTATTTATATTATTTATTTATATTAATATATAATTAGTAAAAATACATTATATATTATTGAATTATTGAATAAAGTATGAAAAATGCAATAATACATTCAAGTAAAAAATTTTTACTATTACATAATTTTTTTAAAATAGAAAAATGCAATAATATAATAAAGTGTTAGTATTTGTATAAAGTAATACAATAATACATTAACTAATAACTAAGTAATATTAATAATTTATTTATATTATTTAATTATTTATAAAATTTATTTATTTATATTAAAAATTTATTTATATTATTTATTTATATTAATATATAATTAGTAAAAATACATTATATATTATTGAATTATTGAATAAAGTATTATTTGATTTATTAATACATTTATATAATTTATATATTATGAATAAACTAATAAAATATTAAAGTATTATAAATAATACATTAATAATATATAAAATAATGTATAAAATAATAAATTCTTTAAATCATTAAATTTATTAAATAAATAGGTTTATAATATAATCTATAAATTAATTTATATATTTTATCAATTTTTTAATTAATTTATGTAATTAATAAATATGTTAAAAATATTGATATAATTATTTGAGAAATAATTATTGTAGTGAAATTTAATGTGTAATATAATAAAGTTTAATGTGTAATATAATAAAGTTCAAAGTGTAATATAAATAATACATTAATTATATATAAATTAATGTATAAAATATAAATTGTTAAATGTATTAAATAATTAATATGGTAATGTGAGTTATAAATTAAAGTATCAAAATTTTAATCTATAATATAATGTATGAGAATTAATTAATTAATATGAATACAATATCAATTATTAATTAAAATAGTATTTAATAAATTAATATATATATATATATATATATAATCAATAAATTAATAAATTAATAATCTTATAATTTGGTCGCTTTGAGGCCCTCGACCTGACCTCCCCTCCCCTGCACGCATGCTCCCCTCTCCTGGAGAGGCCTCGGGGCCCCCCAATCCCTCTCCCTCCGACTCTTTCAGAGATGTGGTAGCCTTTTCCGCACTCATCACCTCGCTTCCCAAGCTGAACAAAATAACCCCGTTGAAGTTTGTTAAAAAATTGGAGGAGATTCCCTCGGTACAGATCCAAGGAACCTCGAGAGGCCTTGCCTTCAAATTTGTTGAACAAGCACTCATAGGTCAATTCATGGGCATTTGGCCATCCCTGAGAGCAATGGCGATTTGGATAGACAAAAATGGAAACCGCATCTGAAAGGTATCCTCTCGCATTTCCTCTGTGGAAGAGTCTTCTTCGCGTTTCTTTTCGAAAACAAAGAAAATAGGGATCTCATATTCAGAAGCGGGCCATATTTCATGGGCTCTAGAGGTATGTATCTCAATAGCTGGACTCCTTATTTTAACCCTGAAAATGACATTCCTAATGTAGTTCCTGTCTGGTTTTGTCTCCTCTTCCTTCCGTTACACTGTTGGAATAATGAAACTATCCGATCTATAGGAAATACGCTAGGGAAGTTCATAGACAGGGCATAACCAAAATATGTCCCTCAAGCCTGTTCGTGCATATGTGTAGAATTCGATCTAGAAAAAGGTCTCCCCGAAGCTATTAATCTCATCCTGGATAAGTGGAATTACCTCCAACAAGTTGATTACGAACAACTTCCCTTCAAGTGCAAAATTTGTCATGATTATGGGAATTTTGCAAAGCATTGCCCTAAATCTCCCCCTAAAATTTCGAATGAAGAAGCTAAGCACTGACAGCAACCCAGAAAGAAAAAGCAGCAGAGACATGGACCAAATAATAGAGCCATTCCTACACCTCCCCAGCCTAATATCTTTCTTGAACCTACACCATCCAGCCAGATACCGACTCATGATCTTCCTAGAGAGGACCCACCTCCCTTACTCCCTTCCCCCCCTTAATCCAACCCCCTGAGTCCCCGATTCGTTCTTCTGCTCAGCCCTCTTTCTCCCCTCAAGCCTCTCGCCCTGTGGAGGACATTTTAGATCAAATCTTGAAGGAAACCTTAGAGTCAGAGTCACATGACTCACCGGTTAGAAAAGTGGGCAGAAAGACAAACCTGCATAAAAGAGAAGCTTCGGCTAGGAAGGAAATCGAACTAGGGAAACAAACAACATTAGATCAGATTTCTAGAAAGAAAACAAGGCAAACCAGGAATTAGAGCGGATCCAACCCCCATAAAGGGGGAAACCCTAAAAATAATCAATGATAAAAATGATTTGCTGGAATTGTAGAGGATTAGGGAGCCAACACAAGCTCTCGCTAATACATGATCTTATCAAAGAAGAAAATCCACAAGTCCTCATGCTCTAGGAGACAAAAAGGAAAGATATTGATATCCTTCATGAGAGATGTTACATCTGGCGATCATGGAAAGGCACAACAGTTAGTGAAAGAGGAGCCTAAGGGGAAGTCTACACTCTCTGGAACCCCAATTTCTTTGCTCCGCAATCCAGAAAATTCACGACACGCTGCATTAAAACTTCACTACTGCATCTACAAATAGGTAAGACTCTGACCTTTATCAATGTTTATATACCGACCCTTTACCAAGAGAAAATGGAGTGTTGGTCTTCCCTCCAAAATATCAGAGATTCTCTTGACCCCAAAGATCTAATAATAGCCAGAGATTTCAACACCACTCTTCATCATAAAGAAAAAAAAGGGGGGTGAATTGTACAGGACCCATCTCGAGAGCATCTCGAGGACCTTATTTATGCTTATCACCTTCTAGATATAAATCCATCCAACGGTCATTTCATTTGGTCAAACAGAAGACTCGGGTCAGGGCATATCACTGCTTGTTTAGATTGTTTTCTCCTAACTAGCTCCTTCCTTGAAGATGCCTTTCTCCCTTGCTCTCACATCCTACCCTAGATTGGCTCCGATCACAGGCCTATCACCCTCACCCTTTTCCCTCCCAACAATCATGGTCCCATCCCCTTTCGCTTCAACCCTTGTAGTGTCCCTAAGATCGAGCCCTTTGTAAATATGATGTATGAAAAGAATTGTAAGTATGTGTTATAGGCTGGTGAGCCAAGTTTGTATAAGTCGATGGGCTTATGTGATTGTTAGGCTAGAGAGCCTAAGGGTTGGAGGCCAAGGGCCTCATTTTGTACCTGTATGTATGCAACACATTAATAAAATATAAACACCACCATGTGGAGATCGACCACGATGAATGAGTGAAGGGGGACTGAGTTGAGCTTCCACAGAGTGGGCAATGAATTAGGGGTTAGAAGGTGGGAAAAGGGGCTAAGTGTTGAGCCTAGGGGCTTAAGCCTTGGGAATAATATTTTATTATTATTCCAAAGAACATGTGCATTTTATGTTTTTTATCCTAAGTTCCTGGCAAGAGGAAAACATGCAAAGAGGATGCATGCTAATGGAACACATGCAGTTCCATGGGTGACAAGTGTCAACCCTAGTGCATGCAAATAAGAGGGCTGAGATGAGCCGTGAGAGGGGCTCTTCCTCCATTCCACCTGACTTCCTGAGCGTGTATGGAGCTCTGAACAGTATGACTGACCCTACCTTTGCACAAATACCTTGTGCGTTCCTAAGAGCCAAAAAAGCCTGTGTTTGTTTATGAAAATCCATGTACACCCTCTGTTCTGAGAGCCGAGAGCCTGCATTTGTTTCTGAAGAGTTGGTTCACTCTCCGTTCTGAGCCGTGAAGTCTGTCTCAACCCCTACGGGAATTTCTTGTCATGCAATCCCAAAAACCATCACTGTAAGACCTTGTCATCATTACAGAGCCAGTTTGGGAAGCCCGTGTTTGTATTCTTGGTTGGTTGTGGTGGTCATGTAGAGCTGGACTGCATGTGGATTGTTGGCCAGTGCAAGTTGTTATTGAGCCTGTGCATGACCTCTCTCCAGGTGAGGGAGGTGACTGTTGTTAGAAGAGGTAGGTTGTCAGGCCTGTGAGCAACTCTCTCCAGGTGAGAGAGTTTGTTGGGAAGTGGTTTCTTCTAGAGAGTGTCCAGCACCAGCTTCGGGCTCTGAGACTTCCTGATCCGGCCTCTTGTCGAGACCTAGAGAGGGAAGTTAAAACCGATGGACTCTGATTGTGAAGGTGTATACTCCCGGGTGGAACAAGCATGTGGGGAATGAGATTCTGGTAGTAGTGGGCGTAAGATGGAATCCTGGGAAGAATCCTTCCAGTCTTTCTGTGTTGTTTTCCCTGTAACCTTAGCCTAGCCTAGGATTCCTTTCCTTGGGGTGGAGCTTAGTCCCAGCTCGGGGGTGACCCACTGTTGAGCTGATGAGCAGTGCGGTCTAAGGCTGGGAGGTTCGTGGAAGACCTATACGTGGTTTCTGGAATCACCAAGGTTTTTCAAAGATAAGTATCAGATGATGTTTTATTCATGATTTTGCATCTATGTATGATTATAACTATCATGTATTCTGTTGTGCATATCAATTTAATGTTAAATTCTATTGATTGTTTATTATAGCAGGAAATAATATGTTTACTATGAGCTTAAATGTATTTCTTTGCTTAAATGCATGTGGATTATATAATTCCTGTATGAGCTATGTAAAAGGTGTGTTACAGATTGGTATGTGACAGTGATAAATTCCTTGGCAATAAAAAGGTGTGCTACAATTTGGTATCAGAGCCAAGGTTTTGACACTAATCCTAGATAGGCCAGTTGAGTGGTCTTTGGACCAAGGGTGTGAGGAGAAATTTTGTCTGGAGAACCAATTTTGGACCCTGGAATGATCTAGAGTGTCAAGGAGTTACTTGACCATGCCCACAAGCTCAGGAGGTATAGCGGTGTTGCGAAACTTGAACTGGTGTGGTTTATGGCCACAGGGAGAGAGAGGACTCCACACCAGAAGTGATGGAGCCTTAGGATCTATTTGGGAGGGAAGGTGAACCCTCATGACTGTCGGATATGGAAAGTGTGCATAGGGTTTAAAAACCCTTTGGATTTGTACAAGAGTGTGAGAATCGCAATACACGAACTCCTGAAAACCCAAGAAGATCTACGTTGTAGATCTAGGAGGAAGGATCAATCGTTAGATATGGCAGAGTCAAGCTCGAGTTAGTCGTGAAAACCTTTCAGATTTTGAAAAGTAGTGAGATGGGAAGTGAGGGAGGTGAACACCTCCAAAACCTGAGACCCGAAATCCCGAAACGATCTACACCGTAGATCATAGGAAGGGAGTTGACTTTCGGATCAAGTTGACGAGTAAACCGTAATTTTAGGATTTCGGAAAATGGAAGTTTGAGATGTGGGATACAAGAACTCCCTATGCCCGAAATGCTGAAAATATCAGTGTCGTAGATCTGAGAGGGGACCTAACCATTGTATTTTTGCTTGGAATGGACATGGGTGCATGGATGTGTACCACGTGCCAGAGAATTGAGAAGACAAACAAGAGCGGTGGGACTCGAAGATGTCACTAATGGTGATGTGGACCCTCCAGAACATGCCACACACCACTGTGGTTGAGGGCAACAACTGTGTTGTGGGCCCGAAGATTAAAGGAAATCAGAATTTTGGATTTCAGGGATTGTAATGACAAGAAGTTGGGAGTCAATGCATAGTGAAATACCGGGTGCTGAAAACCCGAAGTCCCGAAACTTGAAGTCCCGAAGTCCCAAAATTTGTAGAGTTGAACAAGAGCTCAGAAAAATTATTTGAATCAAAACGTTTTTTTTTCTTGTTCAGGTTGGCTTATGAATGTTGTAAGTTTTCCTGAAGGTTAAGGGCCCAACAAACCTCAGATTGATTTCACAGTGTGTGTGTAGAGTTCAATGAGTGTCAGGACACTAGTCAATTGACGCCAAGTATAGAAACGGAAGAGGTGTGGATTGCGTCCATTTTAGAGGGAAAAAGAGAAGGAAGAGATGTCAACTTGGGAGTCGAAGGATCAAACTCCAATGGGCATGGAAGAGAATTTGACAAGGAAGGTCACATAATGAAAATCATTGAAGGATTACAAAAAGATGCCCAGGCTCACCGAGATGATAATCGAAAGCTCATGAAAGTTAAGGATTGGCAGGGTGAATTCAACTTAAAAATGTTGAAGAACTTGGAAAGAATAGAAAGGAAAGTGGAGAAGGGGAGAGACTCAAGCAAGACAGAGAGTCGTAGAACCTCTGAGAGGAAAAGGAGATCAAGAAGTGCTAGGACCCCTGAGAGGAGAAGGAGGTCGAGGAGTAGTAGCAGACATCATGTTCGCTCCCAAAATCATTCCAGTAGGGAGACACGCAGTAGTTCAAGCTCGTGTCCTACCAGAAAACACTGAAAATCTGAAATGGAAGAATTGAAAGAGGAGATGAACAATATTAAACCTCCTACGTTCGATGGTGAACATAAGAAGGAGGAAGATGCCGAAACATGGTTGCTAGGCATCAACAAATATTTCCAACTACAGAATTATTCCACCCATGCAAAAGGAAGAATTGCAATGTATCAACTGAAAGGAAAAACATCCATGTGGTGGGATCAGTTTGTGCAGGTGCAACACATCAGAGATAAAGAGATCACTTGGAAAGAGTTTAAGAGGTATTTGAGAAGAAATACCTGATTAAAAGATACTATGACAGAAAGATGAAGGAGTTCTTCGAACTCAAGCAATGCAACATGACCATTGATGAGTATGAACGAAGTTTTCTGGAACTACTGAAGTATGTGCCATTCATCAAAGACAAGGCTGTCAATATTCAGAGATATCTGAGTGGACTGCCACCTTCCATGGGTGATAAGATTCAGTATGATGATCCTAAGACTATCGAAGAAACAATAAGAAGGGCGAAGTACTTGTATGAACAACAAAGAGAAAATCCCATCCTTTGGAAGGCTTGGGATGACCAGAAGAGGTTTAAGAAGGATGAAAGGAAGAAGGGAAACAAGCCTTCCTTTTCAGAAATAGTCTTCAGGGACAACCATCATTTAGAGAGCCGAGAATGACTAGAGAGGGGGCACAAAGACTAAGACAGATGCCCATTTAGTGTTGGGGCTATAAAGGAAACAACAAGTACAAGGATTGTCCCCATAAAAATGGCAAGGCGAGAATTGTCCATACTATTCAGCAAGTTGAAATAGTGGAGGATATGGGCAGTAGAATGCCAAGGATCTACATAGCTCTGGACAACAAAAAAGAATAATTTCAATCGCACATGATTGAAGTGGAAGGTATGATTAACAACATAACACTTATTATTTTAATTGATTCAGGGGCTAGCCATAGTTATGTAGATCCTAGGGTGGTGGAATGTTTGTGTTTATCAAGAAGAAAACATGAAAATTCTTAGCTACTGTAGTTGGCCACAAGAACCAAAAGGAAGGTCACTGAATTGGTTAAGCCTTGTTCAGTGGACATGAAAGGATTGAGCACTAAGGATGAATTGAATATTCTACCTTTAGGCTCTTACGACTACTTAATTGGGATGGACTGGTTGGACCAACACCATGCCCTTCTGGACTATCATAACAAGAGGTTTCATTTCTGGATGAAGAAGGAAATCAGAAAACAATCCAAGGAATTCCTAGAGCTGTGGTTGTTAGAGAAATCTCAGCCATGCAACTGAAGAACTGTTACAGGAAAGGATGTCAGTTATTTGCAGCCCTTGTGGGAGAAGCATCCAGTGATGCAATCTTGAAGTTGGAAGACCATGAGGTACTCATAGATTTCAAGGACGTATTTCAGGAGGTACCTATACTACCTCTAAAGAGGGACATCAATTTTTCTATAAATTTGATGCCAGGAGCAGCGCTAGTTTCAAAAGCTCCTTATAGAATGAGTACACCAGAGCTGAAAGAGTTGCAATTGCATCTTGAAGAGATACTAAAGAAGGGATACATTCTCCCCAGTGTTTCACCTTGGGGAGCCTCGATCCTATTCATGAAGAAGAAATATGGGACGTTGAGGTTGTGCATTGATTTCCAGCAGTTGAATAAGGTAACTGTCAAGAACAAGTATCCCCTGCCAAGGATCGATGATCTTTTTGATCAGTTGAAGGATGCAAAAATATTTTCAAAGATAGATCTAAGATCCGGATATCACCAAGTGAGAATAAATGATGAGGACATCAGCAAGACTGCCTTTAGAACAAGGTACGATCATTACTAATTCACAGTCGTGTCGTTTGGACTGTCAAACGCACCTGTTGTTTTCATGTGCTTAATGAATGGTGTGTTCAAGGACTATTGGACAATTTTGTCATAGTCTTCCTGGATGAAATCTTGGTGTATTCCAAGTCAGAGGAAGAGCATGAGAAACACCTCAGAATGGTGCTACAAGCGTTGAGAGAACACCAGTTGTACACCAAGCTGAGCAAGTGCTCATTTTATCAAAGGCAGATTCATTACTTGGGGCATATTATATCAGAATAAGGGATCATTGTGGATCCTAAAAAGGTTGAGGCCATTCGAGAATGGTTAGTGCCAAGGAATGTGGCAGAGGTTAGATCTTTTATGGGTCTGGCAGGCTACTACAGAAGGTTTATAGCCAGATTCTCAAAGATATATCACCCTATCACTTCCTTGCAGAGGAAGGAGAAGAAGTTTCAGTGGACTGAAGAGTGTGAGAGCAGTTTCCAGAGATTGAAGTAGTTATTAACCAACGCTCCAATCCTAAAGATTGCAGATCCATGGTGTGCACAGATCCGTGTAAGGAGGGGTTGGGAGGAGTTCTCAGCCAAGACGGATTTGTAATATGTTATGAGTCCCGAAATCTAAAAGAGAATGAAAGTAATTATGTCACTCACGATTTAGAGCTAGCAGCAATCATCCATGCATTGAGGAAATGGAGACATTACCTCATGGGAAGGAGATTTGGATTGATAACATATCACAATGGTTTGAAGTATTTATTTGATCATCCAACTTTAAATGCTAGGAAAACCAGATGGCTGGAGTTTCTGTGTGAATATGACTTTGATATCAATCATATCAAAGGAAAATAAAATAAGGTGGTTGATGCACTCAGCAGAAAAGTGCACGAATTACATGCTACAACCATTAGCATGTATAGGACTGAGATTAAGGACATAATTTTGGAAGCTGCAAATATTGATCTGCAATACAGAGGTCTGGTAGAAAAGATACAATAGCATGAGAGACCACAGACCCAGGGAAGTTACACCTTGGGAACTGGTGGCTTACTTTTGTATAAAAATAGAGTGTATGTACCCAATGTCTAAGAATTGAAGCTGGAAATTCTAAAAGAAATGCATAACATGGCTTATGCTGGACATCCTGGAAATTAGAAGACTATGGCAGTAGTCAAAAGCCATTAATTTTGTTCGGTTCTGGAGAAATAAATCATTGAATACATCGCTAGATATATGGAGTGCCAGAAAGTTAAGCATGAGAATAGGCACCCAGCAGGGTTGCTGCAACCTTTACTCATTCCTGAGTGGAAATGGGAAGTGGTGACAATGGATTTTATCACAGGATTTCCAGAACAAGCAAGAAGCATGATTCAATCATGGTGGTGGTGGACAAGCTTACAAAAGCTTCCCATTTTATTCCACTAAAAACCACTCACAAGGCAATAGATGTTGTTGATATCTTCTTAAAAGAAGTGGCACACTTGCATGGAATTCCTAATACGATTATGTCTGATAGGGACATGAAATTCACCTCGAATTTCTAGAAAGGATTGTTCAAGGGATCCAAAATGAATCTGAACTTTAGTACAGCGTATCATCCTGAGTCTGATGGACAGACAAAGAGGGTGAATAGAGTAATAGAAGACATACTGAGAATGTATGTGATGGGTAAACCATCAAGGTGGGAAGACTACCTGCATTTGGTAGAATTCGCCTACAATAATGGGTATCATACATCGTTGACAATGAGCCCATTCGAAGCACTTTATGGAAGAAAGTGCAACACTCCAGTGAGCTTGGATAATCCAACTGACAGAGCAATAGTTGGGCCTGAGTTGACCAAAGAGATGGAAGACCAAATAATAATAATTAAATAGAGTCTAAAGGTTGCCTAGGACAAGAAGAAAAGTTACGTTGATAGTAACAGAACTCACAGAGAATTCAAAGTGGGTGACCATGTTTTCCTAAAAGTGAAAACTAACAGGAGTTCCTTGAAGTTGGGAAGTTGCGCCAAGTTGGCAGCAAGATTTTGTGGGTTGTTTGAAATCCTGGAAAGGATTGGGCCAGTTGCATAGATGCTTGCATTACTTGCATATATGACTGTACATAATGTGTTTCATGTTTCACTGCTTAAGAAATATATACATGATGCTAATCATGTTATCGATTAGAATGTGATTCAGGTGGAACCAGACGATGTCATGCAAGTGCATCATGTGTGCATATTGGACGGGAAAAGCAAACAACTACGGAATCGAGCTATTGATCTTGTAAAGGTCCATTAGACCTGGTACGGTCTTGAGGACGCGACATGGGAGCATGAAGATGCTATGCAGGCAGAGTACCCGCATATTTTTGAAAATTTTGAAAACCTTGCACAGATAGTGTAAGGTTGCACTGAGGACAGTGCGGAAATAATGGGAGGGGGATTGTAGTGTCCCCAAGACCGAGCCCTTTGTAAATATGATGTATTAAAATAATTGTAAATATGTGTTATAGGCTATTGAGCCAAGTTTGTACAAGTCAATGGGATTATTTGATTGTTAGGCCAGAGATCCTAAGGGTTGGAGGCCAAGGGCCTGATTTTGTACTTGTATGTATGCATCACATTAATAAAATATAAACACCGCCGCGTGCAGACTGACCAGGATGACTGAGTGAAGGGGGACTGAGCTTCCACAATGTGGAAAGGAATTAGGGGCTGGAAGGTGGGAAAAGGGGCTAAGTGTTGATCTTAAGTGCTAAGCCTAGGGGATTAAGCCTTGTGAATAATATTTTATTATTATTCCAAAGAACGTGTGCATTTTATATTTTTTATCCTAAGTTCTTGGCAAGGGGAAAATGTGTAAAGAGGATGTATGCTGATGGAACGCATGCAGTTCCATGGGTGACAAGTGTCAACCCTGGTGCATGCAAATAAGAGGGTCGAGATGAGCTGTGAGAGGGGCTCTTCCTCCATTCCACTTGACTTCCTGAGCGTGTACGAAGCTCTGAACAATACAACCGACCCGGCCTCTGCAAGAATACCTTGTGCGTTCCTCGGAGCCATAAAATATTGTGTTTGTTTTTGAAAATCTGTGTACACCCTCTGCTCTGAGAGCTGAGAGCCTTTGTTTGTTTCTGAAGAGCCAGGTTCACTCTCCGTTCTAAGCTGTGGAGTCTGTGTCGACCCCTCCAGGAATTTCTTGTCACGCAATCCCGAAAACCATCACTGTGAGACCTTGCCGTCATTATTGATCCAGTTTGGGAAGCTCATGTCTGTATTCTTAGTTGGCTGTGGTGGCCATGTACAGATGGACTACACATGGCTTTCTGGCTAGTGCAAGTTGTGATTGAGCCTGTGTATGACCTCTCTCCAGGTGAGGGAGGTGACTGTTGTTGGAAGAGGCAGGTTGTCAAGCCTGTGAGCAACTCTTTCCAGGTAAGAGTTTGTTGGGAAGGGGTTTCTTACAGAGAGTGTCCAACACCATCTTCAGGATTTGAGACTTCCTAATATGGCCTATTGTCTAGACCTAGAGAGGGAGGTTAGCACCAATGGACTGTGCTTGTGAAGGTGTATACTCCCATGTGGAACAGACATGTGGGAAATGAGAGTTTGGTAGTAGTGGGCGTAAGATGGCATCCCGAGAATAATCCTTCCAGTCTTTCTATGTTGTTTTCCCTATAACCTCAACCTAGCCTAGGATTCCTTACCTTGGGGTGGAGCTTAGTCCCAGCTCAGGGGTGACCCACTGTTGATCTGATGAGCAGTGCGGTCTAAGGTTGGGAGGTTTGTGGAAGGCCTGGACATGGTTGGTGGAATCGCCAAGGTTTTCAAAGATAAGTATCAGATGATGTTTTATTAATGATTATGTATCTCTGTATGATTATAACTATCATGTATTCTGTTGTGCATATCAATTTAATGTTAAATTTTATTGATTGTTTATAATAGCAGGAAATAATATGTTTTCTCTGAGCTTAAATGTATTTCTTTTCTTAAATGCATGTGGATTATATAATGTCTGTATGATCTATGTAAAAGGTGTGTTATAGATTGGTAGCTAACAACAATAAAAGCCTTGGCAATAAAAAGGTGTGCGACAACCCCCTTTAGATTTCAGAGACAGGTTTTTTCGACATCGTCTGAGATGCCTAGAGCTGTTGGATTCAAGGCTCTCCTAATTACATCTGTGAGTAGAAACTAAAAAGAGTTAATATGGATGGCCAAACAGAGGTCAACAACCAGATTATCATGCACATCCTGTGCATGTAGAATTCCAGGAACCATGTATCCTGGCATGAGAGTATTCCCTATGTTCATCACAGCTATGGAAGAGCCATACATAGCTTAATCAACCACAACCCCTTTCAGGTTGGGTTGGGATTTCAACCATTGGGTCCCATGGATTTTTCACTACCCCTTGCGGCCACCCGGGAAAACTCATCGCATGCTCCAACTGAATCTAAAAAATCCACCCGATTCATTGAGTGGATCTATAACATCCACCAATAGGTCCAATATATTTTACAAAAGTCCAATTCTAAGTACAAGCATTCCCATGTTCAACAACAAGTGTCACACCAGTTTTGGGTGGGAGACAAAGTTTGGTTGCAGTTGCAGAAAGAACGCCTTACACAGCCTCATCAGAATATTTCTCCACTCCATTATGGGCCTTACACCATTACCAAGGTTTTGGGTGACAATTCTTTTGATCTCAACCTAGCCCCCTTCCTTGGATTACACCCAATGTTTAATGTGGACCTCCTTCAGCCTTATTTTCCACCATTATTGGACATTGCAGAGATAGAAGAACAGTTGAAACCAAAAGATATTAACCATGAATTCATTGAATAGAAATCCACTGATAAGATCATGGACACACAATTCAAGGGCACTTGCTAGCAGAGGATCCAACTTTATCGGTTTGTCAAAGCAAGGCAGCTGCTGCACCAAGGCAAGTGGATCACCTGAGCCAAATTCAGTAGAATTTTTCTCATCTAATGGGAGAACTAAATGTAATGGATACCATTTATTCCTAAGGAGGTAGGATTGATCTAGGTGTATATCGGTGGCCACCCACCTTTTCCAATTGGCTTAAAAAAAAATTCTGGAAATTTTGGGAATTTACTATTTTTAGAAGTTTTTAACTTCTGGGGCTAGTTCGAGGACCTAAGCGATGTATTTTCACGAGATGGAACATCAATGATATCTAAAGGCTCTCAATGAACCCCCTAAATGAATCTCCTGATCAATACCTTTCCAATGAGCTATTATGTGCCCTACACGGAGATCGTATGCAAAAGTTACAACCTCGAGAAGTTAATGTATTAACTTACCCCAACAGGTCCCACATGGCTTTTTCCACTTCAACTCCTAGGGTTAGGTTTCTGGATCTCTAGGGATTTGAAATTCATATTAATTGTAAAAAGGCCTTCAAAGCCTCATTGTACTCATGTTTTTGTGAATGAGCATAGTCGTCAAATCAGAGATAAGCTCCCACTATTCTAGAAAGATTTTGTTTTAGTCTAGATTTTACAGTTTTTAGCATATTTCTTATTTAATAGAAGTCTAAGTTTTACTATATCTTTGTTATTGTTCATTGTGTCTCTATGTTAACATTATAAATATGTGGTTTCATTTTGTTCCGCTCTTAAATCTGGATTAGAAACAATGTCTCCAACTTGCACATAATACAATTTCATATCGGACACAACAATAAGACCATTTGTAGAAAATCAGGATATGTACCCAATTGGAATTATTGGTGCAACTATCACATTTACACAAAAATTCAGGTTGCAATAGATTCTGCATATAAAGGATGACAACTCAGATGATGACAAGGAAACAATATCGCTTTCCATGTGCATTTTTTTGTATTACGTCGACATGCTAATATGTCCTGAATCATATTAAATAATTATTATCTATTATATGTTGTAGCTCCAAATTTGTGACACATATGTCTATTTTTTTCTTCGATGGAACAACAATTTCAAAAAGGGGAATTTCCTTTAATGCTCTTTAAAAATACAACTAATAAGAGAGATGTCATAGAGAAGGTCTTCTTCACAACACAGTCAACATTTATAATAGAGTTGAGAACAAACACGATACAAGGCCTCAAGAAGCTAACTGGCTCCATAACTATTGTAAGCATACATATACAACTCCATCCACAAACTTCACATACAAAATTGGGTTTACACATACATATTGTATTACTGAATATATTAACTACTATGTCATGTACACAAGTTGAAGGTGCATTAGCAACAATGAATGCATGCTCAACCCCTTTCAAACATGTCTACGCCAATTATAACTCTCCCTCTTCTGCCTCTACATTAATAGTTGGGGCCACAATTGAAATTGTAAGATGCGATCACAAAAACCCTTATGTATATAGACATTTCCTCATTTCTATTATCCGAACAATCAACAATAATGCTATGCGATGTACTATTAGACAACCAATATTCAAGGATGTTCTTTGTGTCTTAACACAATTTCCATGTGCAATATACATTCATAGAAATTAAAAAACTATCTATATGCTACGTGGCTTTCGAGTGCATGGAAATTTTACATTAAATGAGGACAATGTGGTTCTACATATCAGTTAAAGACAAAAAAGGGTACAACAAATGAGTTCACTTGGACTATTCTAAGTTATCTTTGGCCTCATAGATTGTTGTAAAATGGTTCTAACTTACCTTTGGCTTCACATGTTGTCCTATCATGCGTTGACAAGAAATGATACAGATCTAATATGAATAGGAAACCTCAAAGGTTTAAAGAACCCATACAATCTTATCCCTCCTATAGCTAGTCTCAATGTATGTTGAGTTAATACACAATCAATGTGTCCATGCAGTTTTACAACTTATTGGCACAATTTTAGTCACTTATTTATATCCAACATGTTTTTGGCATTTTACTATACATTGATATTTTCAGAATTGCCTTCAATGTCTATGAGTAATTTCATTGTGAATTATGAAAGAAAAAAAAATAAAGATAAAAAGTACAAATACATATATGTATAATTTCCCAATATTGTTAAAGAAGTTGTTTAGATATATATGCATAATTTAGAAATCGTCCTAGAAATAAATGGTATATATCATACATCATTGCATGTGCTTATTCAACTTGGTTTATGGGTGTAAATGGGTAACTTTAAGTCTTCTTTTAGCTAAGATTTTCTGTGGCCAATCCAATGCTTTCTAAGTGCTCATGGTTTAATGAAGTATTATTTCTTGTGGTTTTAAATGTTTCATCAACTCTTTAACTTGTTTGCATTATGGTATAACTTTATTCTTCTTTTTGTCACAATTTCTTTATTGTTTTACTTTGATTTCACAACATAGATTATTTTAGCAGCTAAATTTCGCAAATGAACTAAAGATTGGCAATTTTCCATTTTTTCTAAAATCCATTGGCCAAAATTCCATAGAATAAAATTATTTTACCTTAAAAATCTAGTATATAAAATCCTTAGAAATTTGAATATTTTTACAAAACTATTGCTAAACATTTTACATTTTGCATATTAAAGACTAATACGATTAGCCCAAGTTTATACATTTTAATAAGGATTTCCATCCTTAAAATTATCCCTATTTCACAACCATAAGTATCATAGCATATTTGCTTATCTGTAATGAACCTCCTCATTATGACGACAACCTCTTATAACAAGTGCAATTTTTTTGTGTGTGTGTGCACGTGTGTACAAGGATAATAAATACATTCGACTTAGAGTCACCATACGATGACGAACATGGTGCATGCAACTGCAACAACAACATAATGATCTAAGACGCACATCAATCATCTGCAAGCAATGAACGACAATCAACCAACAATTAATAAGACTGACTACCCGCCCGTCCTACCCTGCAATGGTTAGGACCTCCAAGACACATAAGAAATGCTCAAGCCCGGGTTCCCATCGATTTTAACCATTTAAGGTCTCAGGCCTGGCGACTGTTCTGAGGAACATGGAGGTGTCTACATCCCGCCCGACACAATCCAGGCCAAACTAAATATGCTAAATCAACAATCATCAAGGACGATCACTGCATGATAAAGTTCTATGAATCAACACACATTATAAGAATTCCACAGTGCCAGAGAATTTGATTACTAAATCCATCATGAAATGACATAAGTGCGAGCGAAATGAAAACAACTTTATTTAAATCAAGAAGCAAGGGTAGTCATCTACTTTACTTCAAGGCATAGAATTAATCATTCATTATTTCAACTGTAGCTAACATTTCTAGTGGTAGATGAAGTGACTACACACAAACCTGTCATATCTATCATGGTGCCAAATAAAATAATCTGCTATGATTAATGAATCCATTATGCAATATAAAAAGAAATAATTGAGTAAAAGGAATTACATGAAGAATAGCAAGAAACACAAGGGCATAACTACAATTTTGAATTGTTGTAAAACTCTTCTAAATACGATTAGTAACTTGTTAAGATCAAGTTCATTTAATTCAGGCATCACTTATCAACAATTCAACTCATGTAACAAGTACCACTCCTAGGTAGCTCACTAAGTATCATAAGGAAATGAGCTATTTTACTTAAATGATAATTTAAGAATTCAATACCAAATTCCAACCCCCCCTTTTTTCTCTTTTTTATTTCTTTCTTTTCTTTCAAGATAATCAAGAATTCAATACTTTTAACTTGCAAGTGTCTAAGGCCTAAAAATTTTAAGTGCCAATGATTATAAATGTACGATGTTAAATCATCTGGATAACATTCTAGTTTATATTGGGAACTGGGTCAAATGTGAATTCAAACATAAATGCAATCGTTTTAAGATTCTAATTAAAGTTTTCTGTTAATAAGCTGCGTTTTAGAATCTAGAGATAAATTCAGTGGTTGAAAGACCATGGGAACAATCCGATTATACAAAACTAGCCACTCTAATCATTCTTGCCAGATCTCAACGAAATCAACAATTACGATAGCCCATAAGGAAGAAAAAGTATAACCGTTGAACTACCACTATCACGATTATCGAGTTAACCAGATTATTTGTAAAGGCACTTCTGGAACTGGCACAAGATTGAAAACAAGAACGAGGTACAGTGTCATCCTTGTGAAAGTTAAGAGTGTATATGCACATCCCACTAAACCTCCAAAAATCAGATAATTATAGAATTAAACCAATAAATACCAAATCTATGCTTCCTTCTAAAACTATGTCTGAGTCCCACTGATGTTGTTGTCCCAACATTCTAAATATGGGAAGTTATATTAAAAGCTAAAAATATTGCTAAGTGAAGGCGCGGACTAAGGGAGACGCTAGAAAGGGTTTAGGTGCCTCCAGTTATGCTACCCAATCTATGTAAACACAATTATCGCCGTAGAATCACCGTGTAAGGTTGAGTGTGGGACCAACGTTGTATTAACCAACTCTATAAATAGAAATACAACTCAATGCTAAAATTGCTAAAACATACATATTAAAATGGATGTGTTAGGGTACTGAATTATAATAAAATTAACAATCTTATCAAAGGAATCAACCAATGAAGGAACAGAACTTTACAAAATTCATAACTATGCATCGAGTTGGGATGATATGCAGTTCGTTCGAAATTAATAGGTGGACACGATACAACCATGCATGAATAAGACATCACGCATATAGTTGGGGGACCATTCAACTCAACAAAATATGCCTAAAGCTCCTCATCAACATGGCATTGGTGGTTGGAGTACTTCTATATCGATGCCGACAACCAATAATACCATAAAAGGATAAATGAAAGAGAAATTTTACTCGTGAAAAAAAAAATTAGTTGTTGGGATTGGCAAACAAAGGAAATTGATACTTCCTAAAGACAGAGGTGATAATAAAGAGAAAAACGAGGCGAAATTTTACTGTAATCGGTTAATAAGGTTGGGATGTCAAAAAGGTCAAACGAAGTTACGGCAATGATAAAAACGCCATCTACAGATAAATATCGAACAGATCATGCCATCCACAGGAGATGTTAAAATAGAGTTGTATGGAGGGAGGAATGGCGGATTCACTTGCAATTAATGAAATGGGAGAGAAAACAAGCCGTAGTCACCCTTAATCGATGAATCCTCAGGGTCGATCTCCACCAGAGATGAAGGCGCCGAGTTTAACTGCCATTACCCAAGAGTAATCAGAAACAAAATTCACCAAAAATCAAGTTTCAGTAACAAATTACCCAAGCAAAAATTCCAGAAACAATTTCACAGTAACTAAATACAAAACGAAATGCCAGGAAAGAGTTTTCCTTGGTAAAAAATTTACAAAAAGAGTGTTCCATAAACAATTTTTTCAGCGTGACTTTACATAGTGAGTTCGTCGTCCAGGGGATGGAGATGCAATAATAAATACACGGAATTTTGAATTCCAGAAACATTTTCTCAGTAACTAATTACAAAACGAAAATGCCAGGAACTGCATTCGCATGCCAGTGATTAAATTCTCAATGTCATTATACCAAAATTCTACTTCTATGAAATGCCATCGTAGGCTATTCATAAATTTCACAACTTCCATCACCCCCATCACAGAAAGAATTCAAAATTTTATTTTTCTTATCTAGTTAAATAACAGAAGCAATAGGTATTTATCGATTACAGAAAAATTCGTCATTGCCAAAAAAATTCACCATTACATCCATTATCTATGTAAATAATAGAGGTAAAATTACAACGCAATATTTATATAAATAACAGAGGTAAATTTACAATGCATTATCTATATAAATAACAACCCATCCATGTATACACGACCATGCATTATAACTATATTAGTGATTGTCAGTGACTATACAACTATACAACAATAATTTAAATGCGAATATACCACATATGGGAAAATACAACACGAAGAGTAACGCAGAAGAATAAAGATCCCAGCCAAGGAACAGTAAAACCTAAACCAGAACGTTGACCACAATAATTTTAGGCAATAAATCGAATGGGAAAAATATCAAGGAAGAATTCATCCATTTACAGTCAACATACAGATCAAGCATAAGTTCCTAATGCATTCTACTCTACAAAATAAAGAGCATACCGTTGCCTTATCGCCCGCCTCAAATGACGTCCGTGCGCTTCGTGCCGCTCTCGCTCGCCGACCGTTGAGACTACACTGGTACCTCCCAGCCAACGCTAGAGGTACTTTGCTTCCCACTTAGCCCCCCGAGCTGCAAAGGGGCCACACACTATCTAGATGGTACGTCTAGCTCCCAGCTCACCTCATAAGGCCGAGCTACCACTCCTCTCCGAGCTGGGAAATCCCAACTCCCACAAGTAAATCAGTCAAGTCACTATTCCTGTAGCATAATGTTATGCTAACTGCTGATCCCCTTCTTCCTTCTCCTCCATTTCTTTTATAGAGTTTTAGAACTTCCATTCTTTCCCTAAATCTCATTTAATTTAAGTTTTAATAAAAATCTTCTAAAAATTCTCCTTCGTACAAGTGTCATCCATCCCCCACGTTTCTCCATT
>JASDQU010305757.1:49881-67971 GCA_032191745.1 Picea mariana | reverse complement strand
AAAAAAAAAAGTAAATTCCTTATTATAACATTTTAAGACAACATGATGTTCGTCCAACCAATCCATACCAATTAGGTAGTCATATGAGCCCAAAGGTATGATGTTTAAATATTCCCTAGTGCCCAGTCCATTCATGTCCATTGGACATGCCTTAACCATCTCATTAATTTTCCTTTTTTCTCTTGTAGCTAGCTGCACCAACCAAGGTTTTCCAAACTTTCATTTTGGAAATAGAAATATTTGCACCATCTTACAATCTAGATAACTATCACTAGCTCCTGAATCAATTAAAATAGTGATGGGTTGGTTGTTGATCTTACCTTCTACTTCAATTATATGTGATTGAAACTCAACTTGCTTGTAATCTAGGTCTACGTAGATCCTAGGTACATTTATGCCCATGTACTCCATTGTATCATCTTGTTGTACATTGTGAACAATCCTCACTTTTTCACCTCTATGAGGGAAATATATGTACATATGATCTCCCTCACAACCCAAAAATTTCATAGGTTGTTTCCTTGGTCTTTTCCTCATTGTTTGTCATTCTAGGATCTTAGAAGCTAGTTGTCCCTGAGTATTTTTTTTGAATAATGGTGGCTTGGTCCCCTTCTTCCTCTACTACATCTTTCTTCTCTTTTTGTATTCCCAAGCCTTTTGGAAAGTTGGTCTTCCTCTATTCTTATCATAGAGGAATTTATCTCTCCCTATGGTTTCCTCCAATGTCTTGGGATCATCATACAATATCTTATCACTAATAAATGATGGAAAACCACTCAAGTACCTTTGAATCTTAACCTGTTCATCCTTAATGAAAGAAATATATTTCAGCAGCTCTAAAAATTGTCTTATATGCTCAACTATGGTCATACTCTCAAGCTTGAGTTCAAAGAACTCCTTCATTTTCTTATCGTAGTAACATTTGCTTAAGTATTTATTTTGAAAATACCTCTTAAACTCCCTCTAAGTAATATTATTCTCATCAATGTGTTGCACTTGCACAAACCAGTTCACCACATCGATGCTTTTCCCTTGAGTTGGTAGATGGTGATTCTCCATTTTGCCTATGAAAAGTAATCGCAACAACAAAACATACCATTAGCGCCTATATTAGCACCAAAATTTAATGTATTTGAGTGGATGAATTGGGATCAATGGTCGGAAAAAAACCCGACGCCAAATGGAGTTTTCATTTGGTCACCGAAATGAGCGCCAGGATTAGCGTCGGCTTTAGCACCTATATTAGCACCGGATACAACAACTAAAATAACTCCTAGAATTGTAGCATTTAGCTTTTCTTCCTTTTGTACTTCTAGTTTTTCTTCCAATCATGATTCCTATTTTGCTTCTGGTATAGCTTCGAAAATAACTTATGGTTTAGCTTCCAAATTTATGCCAAGATTTGCTTCCATTATTGCATCTTTTTTTTCTTCTAAAATGGCTTCCATAATTGCATCTTTTGTTGCTTCTAAAATTGCTTCCATTTTTACTTCTTTTTTTGCTTCCTAGTTAGCACCAAATTTTGCTTCCAAGATTGTTTTTGGTTTGGATTCCATTGTTACTTCCTTTTTTGCTTCCAAAAATGATTATTTTTTTTCTTTCAAAGTGCCACCAGGTTTTGCTCCTTATTCAGAATTGCTTCCTTGTTAGCTTCATGGCTTTCTTCCTTTTAGTTCCAAGGTTTGCATCCTTTTTAGCGCTTGGTTTTGCTTATTTTTAAGTCCATGGTTTGCTTCCTTTTAGTGTTGGGATTTGCTTCTTAATTAGCATCCAATGTTTCTTCTTGTTAAACAACCAATTTAGCTTCCTACTTAGATCCAAATATATCTCCAAGTATGGCTTCCAATTTAATGTAAAGTTTTACTTCCCTTTTAGAGCCACATTTTTCTTCTGTTTTAACAACTCATGTTGCTTCTTTAATAGTTTTCATTTAATATTTTTTATTTCAATTTAATTAGTTAAATATATCATTCCTATTAAAAAACTTATATTATTATAAAGTAAGTCATATTGCATATGAAGTATTTTATAGGATAGCATTTATAAATAATTTTTAGGAAAATGGACATCCATAAAAACTAAGAACATCATTATACTTATTAAATCTCCATCTAAATAAAATCTACAACATACAATATATATAAAATAACAAGATAATGATTATAACATGATCATCATCTATAATTAAAACAAGTGAGTTAAATGTACAAATATTAGATAAGTATCATGTCAAACAACTTATATCTTAAAAAAAAAACAGATATCTCATTTGAAATGTATATCATAACATTTATGGAGATCTTAAAATAAACAAATATCGCATTTCAAATTTATGGCATATCATTCATGAAGAAATTTAATTGAATTTGACAACATCCATCCGGAGTAGTAAAGTAAAATCATCATACATAATAAATATCCATTCAAAAATCATCAACCACTTCCAATATATATATATATAAACAAATTGATACCGATAAGATCACCATCATATATAACTAAAACAAGTGAAAGTCAAATATGTCAGTAGATCAATAACATGTCAAAATGATACAACTCAATAATATGGTACCACAGGTGAAAATGATACGTATGATAGTAAACATGAAAAGAGACATCATAACGATATACCAGCAATGATCCATGATGGAGTCTATATTATCAATGTAATTGGCTACTACTAGCAACTGGTTCATGATCATTATCATCACTATCATGATCATCATCAATGTGTTCATTATCATTGTCTGTCTTGGTGTCTTATGCATCTGCCTCATAATCATCATCTCCAACATCTACCTCATAATCATTATCAAAATGATACATGGCCAATAGTTGACATAAGTCAAAATGATGTATGTCAAAATGATACAAGTCAAGATGATACATGTCCAATTGATATAAGTCAAAATAATACATGTCAAAATGATACAACTCAATAATATGGTACTGTAGGTGAAAATGATACATATGATAGTAAACATGAAAAGAGGCATCATAATGATATACTATCAATGACCCATGATGGAGTCTATATGATTAATGTCACTGGCTACTACCAACAACTAGCTCATCATCATCATCACTATCATGATCATCATCAATGTGTTCATTATCATTTTCTGTATTATAGGAGATGTCTCCTAATCATTGTATCCCATTTCTGTATCAGACCCTTTGTAATCTGTATCTATCTCATGAGGATCAACTGGATCTTCTGGAAGACCCATGTTCTGCAAAAAAAACATTCAAAATGAAAAGTTATTATTTATTTCATGCAATAATTAATTTTTGTGTTATATTTCTAATATTACAACATATGAAACGAAACCATAATCATATTACATCATATCAAAGTGCACATACCATAATAAAATTTCAAACAAGTTACAGATAAAATGTCATTCCAATGATGTAAAACATGCAACAATTCCAATAAACGTTAATAAAGATCATAACAAAATTTGTTATACATTTTAAATATCAATTGTAAATTCTATTATATAACCTTAAGTGCCAAACCTATCCATTTTGTGCTATATATGATTATGTTTTCCTTGAATATCCTTTGAGAGTTAACTCATCTATATATCTTCTTCTCTTATATTTCAAAAATGAATATTTTTCTAGGACATTTTGACACTGTAATATGCTTCAAATGTCATTTGAGAATTAACTAGTCTATTAATTTGAAAAATTGTCGACACAAAATGAGAGCGAAGATATAATAAGTAAATGTACAAAGATATCTCATATATACAATAATATAACATAAATATATCACATATGCAACTATAAACACATAGATACAATAATACACAATTTCTATTAATGACAGAAATGTACAAAACTATATAAATACAGAGTGAAAGACTTGCTAGAATGGTGACAACTTACCTCTGAGAAGAGATATGATGGATACTCACATTCACAAGATGATTTTTACAATAAGGATCCAAATGAATTTTTAACATAAAGAGAATCCAAAACCCTAAACCCGGAAGATGAAAATCCAATAGTTTTGTGGACCCTGTTTTGGGTAGTTTGGTGTATCAACTTCTCATGGGCGTAACTTTGGCATACAATCTCTATTTGGGGTGCACGATAGCTCGTTGGAAAGGTATCGTCGATTAGATTCATTTTGGGGGCTCAATCAACACCTTTGGTTATAATTAATGTTCTTGATCCCAAAAACACTTCATTTAGGCTCTCAAAATGGCCTAAGAACATTAAGAACCGAAAAACTGCTAAAAATAGTAAATTGCCAGAAGACTACATAGTAAAACTACAATAGTAAAACTGCTAAAAGTGTTTGCTAAATTTGCATCTTGATGAGCTACATGTCTTGCTGGAGAAGTTTTGTTGCTTATCTTGTTGAAGGTTGTAATGAACCTGTGGCTGGAAGGGTTGCACCATTTTAAAAAATTTGGATACATGAGATGACTATATGTAGAAGGAATCCTTACGCTTTTCTTCAATCTTGTCGACATGCTTCTGTTGGAAAGAAGGTGCTTGGATTGAGGTTGCAGTGGTTTCAATGTTATTTTGTTCACCTTTTGAACATACTGTGAAGAAGATGAATTTTGTAGTATGAGATGCTACCTTGCGACAATGTTTAGGTGGGATAGTAGTCAGAACTACCTCTGGAATCCTATAGACATGACCCCCTAGAGTCACAATGACACTACAGGGTGGAGAATCATAAACAACATGCCTATTCCACATAAATGGTTGGCCCAAAAGAACATCACAAACATCCAGCGGGGAAACATCACATAATATCTCATATTTGAAGGGTTGGATTCTCTATGACAATCGACACTATTGGATGACATGAAGATCTCATCCCTGGCGAAGCCACCCGATGTTGTATGGTTGTTGGTGTGGTGTTGTTGACAATACAAGCTGTTTGATGACCTATGTTGAGATGAGGTTCTTCTATCTTCTGCTATCAACAATAAAATGCAGCGGGGTCCCCTTCATCCACATCCGTGAATGAAAAAGGTACTCCCCCTCTTTAGGATCTGTTGGTTCTTCTAGTTGAATTGTTGTGGTCGTGATAGTAGCAGTGGGGTTTGCATCGATGACCTGGCTTTTACCGACATTTTCTGAATCAGATTCAGAATCAGGGTTCAGATCCCTGTCTTTGATATCAACCACCAATGATTGTTTTGAGTGACATTCATCGATGTTGTGTTAGGTTTTTTGTGGAAATCACACCATTTTTCAGTGTCCTTCGTATTTGAGTTATCCTTCTTTTCCTATGGCTTTGACTAGTTTTCTGAAGGTTGGTTGTTAGAGCCATATTTATCATACTTTGGTTGTTCCATATTTGTAGACCGGAACTTCCACTTGTTCTGGTTCTTAAATTTATGCTTTATTTTAACAACATATCGATAAGCAACACCCAGTGATGAGATTTCCAAAAAATCCATTTTAGTTTGGAAGTATTTGTGTAGAGGCCCAAGGTATTTTAGAACCAAATGTCACTTAGAGTCTCTAATACCCAGCTTGGTGCACAAGGTATGGAAGGAATTGGTGAACTTTGAAACTTCTTGTCCCCTCTCTTGTCGCAATGTAATCCATCTCATGTATTAGTTGTCATAGTTTTCAGTAGGGTAATATTGTTCCTTGACCGCATCCACAAAAAAATCATAAGTGGGCTCGACCTAATATATTCGAGACTCCTCTGTGGAATTTTTATCCTTGTAATTTTCCCACCAATGTTTGACATGGGGGAGAGCCTTAAGGAGTGCAAAGGTGATCTTCTCCATGTTGGAGAAATTATGAACACATAAATAACCTTCTAGTGCATTTAACCATTTTTCTACGACATCCACATTTATCTGTTCTTCAAAGACAAGAGTATAGAAATTAACTTGTACCTTGAAAGGAGAGGTTCCTCCAAAGTTACTACTTGATGAATATGCACTGGTTTTATCGGCATACATTGAAGGATGTGCACAAAATTCTCCATCATTTCGTCCCTTTGTCACGTGATAGCTTCCTCTAAAAACAAATTAATAGAATCTTCTGCTCCGTCGTTTTTATTTTCTTCCTCCATGGAGGGTTTCTTGGGCATGCGAGAGCAATTCTCCTCAAGAGAGACAAGCTCGAGACCCAACTTTCTATACTTAGACCTTGTTGGGGACATGCACTGAAAAACGATCAAGAGTAGTCTGCTTTGATACCACTGATCCAGATTATTTTCAGCACAGAATGAGAGAAGAGATATAATAAAGAAATGTACAGAGATATCTCAGATGTCCAATAATATAACATAAATGTATCATATATGCAACCATAAACATATATATACAGTAATACACAATTTCTATTAATGAGTGAAATGTACAAAACTGTAGAAATACATAGTTAAAGACTCGCTAGAAGGGTGAAAACTTATCTCTGAGAAGAGATGTGACGACTACTCACATTCACAAGAAGGAGACTTTTACAATGAGGCTCCAAAGGAATTTTTAACATAAAGAGAATCCAAAACACTAACACTGGAAGATGAAAATATAACAGTTTTGTGGACCCTGGTTTGGGTAGTTTGGTGTATCAACTTCCAGGGGGCGTAACTTTGGCATTCAATCTCTGTTTGGGATGAACGATAATTTGTTTAAAAGGTATTTTCGATTAGATTCATTTTGGGGGCTCAATGAATGCCTTTTTGTATCATTGAGGTTCTTGATCGCAAAAAAACTTCATTTAGGCTCTCAAAATGGCCTAAGAAGTTTAAGAACCGAAAAACTACTAAAAATAGTAAATAGCCAGAAGACTATTTTGAGCCAGTTGGAATAGGTGGGTGGTCACTGATATCCACCTGGATCAATCCTCCCTCTGTAGGAAGCAATGGTCTCCATTGTGTTGAGTTCCCAAGGGAGAGGGAAAAGTGTTTGCTAAATCTGCATCTTGATAAGCTGCTTGCCTTGCTGGAGAAGTTGTATTGCTTAGCTTGTTGAAGGTTGTCTTGAACCTGTCACTGGAAGGGTTGGAAATTTTTAACCAGTTTGGATACATGAGATGACTATGTGCAGAATGAATCCTTATGCTTTTCTTCAATATTTTTGACCTACTTCTGTTGGAAAGAAGGTTCTTGGACTAAGGCTACAGTGGTTGTGATGTTCTTTTGTTCACCTTTTGAATAGACTACGAAGAAGCTGAATTTCATAGTATGAGATACTACCTTGCGACAATGCTTAGGTGGGACAATAGTCAGAACTACCTCTGGAATCCTATAGAGATGACCCCCAGAGTAACAATGACACTACAGGGTTGAGACTCATAAATAACATGGCACTTCCAAATATATGGCTGGTCCAAAAGAACATCAAAGACATTCAGCGGGGCAACATCACATAATATCTCATCTTTGAAGGGTTGGATTCCCTGTGACAACCGACACTGTTGGATGACACGAAGATATCATACATGGCGAAGCCACTCAACATTGTATGGTTGTGGGTGTGGTGTTGTCGACAATCCCAATTGTTTGACAACCTATGCTGAGATGAGGTTCTTCTGGCTTCTGCTATCAATAATAAAATGCAGTGGGATCCCCTTCACCCACATCTGTGAATGAAAATGACACTCCCCCTCTTCAGGATCTGTTGGTTCTTCTGGTTGAATTGTTGTGATCGTGATAGTAGTAGTGGGGTCTACGACAATGATATGTCTTCTACCAGTATTTTATGAATCAGATTCTGAATCAGGGTTTGGATCCGTGTCTTTGATCTCAACCACCAATGAATTTTTTGAGTGAAATTCGTCGATGTTGTGTTAGGGGTTTTTGTGTAAATCGCACCATTTCCAGTGTCCTTTGTATTTCAGTTACCCTTCTTTTCCTGTGGCTTGGACTGGCTTTCTGAAGGCTGGTTGTTAGGGCTATCTTTACCAAACTTTGGTTGTTGCAGATTTGTAGACCCGAACTTTCGCTTCTTTTGGTGCTTAAATTTATGCTTTATTTTAGCAACATATTGATAAGAATCACCCAGTGATGATATTTCCAAAAAAAACATTTCATTTTGGATGTATCTGTGTAGAGGCCTAAGGTATTTTAGAACCAAATCACACTCAGAGCCTCTGATACCCAGCTTGGTACACAAGGTATGGAAGGAATTGGTGAATTCTGACACTTATTGTCCCCTCTCTTGTCACAGTGTGATCCATATCATGTACTAGTTGTCATAGTTGTCAGTAGGGTAATATTGTTCCTTGATCGCATCCACAAAAAAATCATAAGTGGGCTCGACCTAATATATTCTAGAATCCTCTGTGGAAATTTTATCCCTGTAAGATTCCCACCAATGGTTGACATGGGGTAGAGCCTTAAGGAGTGCGAAGGTGATCTTCTCCATGTCGGAGAAATTATGAATGCATAAATAGCCTTCTAGCATATTTAGCCATTTTTCTAGGGCATCCACATTTATCTATTCTTCAAAGATACGAATATAAAAATTAAATTGTACCTTGAAATGAGAGGTTCCTCCAAAGTTACTACTTGATGAATATGCACCAGTTTTTATTGGCAAGCATTGAAGGATGTGCACAAAATTATTTATCATTTCATCCCTTTGTCCCGTGATAACTTTCTCAAGAAATAGATTAATAGAATCTTCTTCTTCATCGTTTTTATTTTCTTTCTTAATGGAGGGTTTATTGGGTGTGCAAGAGCGATTATCCTTAAGAGAGATAAGCTTGAGACCCAACTTTCTATGCTCGGACCTCATTGGGGACATGCACTGAAAAACGATCAAGAGTAGCCTACTCTGATACCACTGATCTAGATTATTTTCGACATGAAATGAGAGCGGAGATATAATAAAGAAATGTACAGAGATATCTTAGATGTCCAATAATATAACATAAATATATCATAGATGCAACCATAAACATAAAGATACAGTAATACACAATTTCTATTAATGAGTGAAATGTACAAAATTGTAGAAATACACAGTGAAATACTCACTAAAATGGTGACAATTATCTCTGAGAAGAGATGTGATGGCTACTCACATTCAAAAGAAGATGATTTTTAAAATGAGGATCCAAAGGACTTTTTAACATAAATAGAATCCAAAACACTAACCCCAGAAGATGAAAACCCAATAGTTTTGTGGACCTTGTTTTGGGAAGTTTAGTGTATCAACTTCTCGGGAGCGTAACTTTGGCATTCAATATCTATTTGGGGTGTACGATAGTTTGTTGGAAAGGTATCGTCGAGTAGATTCATTTTAGGGGATAAATCAATGCCTTTTGTTATCATTGAGGTTCTTGATCCTCAAAAAAGTTCATTTAGGCTGTCAAAATGGCCTAAGAAGTTTAAGAACTGAAAAACTGCTAAAAATAGTAAATTGCCAGAAGACTATTTTTAGCCAGTTGGAATAGGTGAGTGGTCATCGATATCCACCTAGATCAATCCTTCCTCCTTAGGAAGAAATGGTCTCTATTGCATTGAGTTACCGAGGGAGAGGGAAGAGTGTTTGCTAAATATGCATCTTGAGGAGTTGCTTGCCTTCCTGGAGAAGTTGCGCTGCTTATTTTGTTGAAGGTTGTCATGAACCTGTTGTTGGAAGGGTTGGAACTTTTTAACCAGTTTAGATACATGAGATGACTATGTGTAGAAGGAATCCTTATGTGATGCTTCAATATTTTCGACCTGCTTCTGTTGGAAAGAAGGTGCATGAACTGAGGCTACAGTGGTTGCGATGTTCTTTTGTTTACCTTTTGAACAGACTGTGAAGAAGCTGAATTTTGTAGTATAAGCTACTACCTTGTGACAATTTTTAGGTGAGAAAATAGTCAAAAATACCTCTGGAATCCTATAGAGATGACCCCCCAGATTAACAATAACACTACAAGGTCGAGACTCATAAATAGCATGGTTCTTCCACATATATGGCTGGCCCAAAAGAAAATCAAATACATCCATCTTGGCAAAATCACATAATATATCATCTTTCAAGGGTTGGATTCCCTATGACAATGACACTGCTGGCTGACATAAAGATCTCGTCCCGGGAGAAGCCACCCGATGTTGTATGGTTGTGGGTGTGGTATTGTCGAGAATCCCAACTATTTGACGACCTTTGTTGAGATGAGTTTCCTCTGGCTTCCACTATAAACAATAAAATGCAGCGGGGTCCCCTTCACCCACATTCGTGAATGAAAAAGACACTCCCCCTCTTCAAGATCTGTTGGTTCTTCTGGTTTAATTGTTGTGGTCATGATAGTAGTATTGGGGTTTGCGTCGATGATATGTCTTCTACAAGTATTTTCTGAATCAGATTTTGAATCAGGGTTCGGATCCTTGTCTTTGATATCGACCACCAATGATTTTTTTTAGTTACATTCATTGCTGTTGTGTTAGGGTTTTTTCTGGAAATCACACCATTTTCCAGTGTCCTTCGTATTTCAGTTACCCTTCTTTTCCTGTAGCTTGGACTGGTTTTCTGAAGGTGGTTTGTTAGGGCCATATTTACGATACTTTGGTTGTTGCAGATTTGTAGACCCGAACTTCTACTTGTTCTGGTGCTTACATTTATGCTTTATTTTAACAACATATCGATAAGAAGCACCCAGTGATGAGATTTCCAAAACAATCATTTCAGTTTGGATGTATTTGTGTAGAGTCCCAAGGTATCTTAGAACCAAATTTCACTCAAATTCTCTGATACCTAGCTTGGTGCACAAGGTATGGAAGGAATTGGTGAACTCTGACACTTCTTTTCCCCTCTCTTGTCGCAGTGTGATCCATCTCCTATACTGGTTGTCATAGTTGTCAGTAGGGTAATATTGTTCCTTGACCGCATCCACAAAAAAATCATAAGTGGGCTCAACCTAATATATTCGAGAGTCCTCTGTGGAAATTTCATCCTTGTAAGTTTACCAACAATGTTTGACATGGGGGAGAGGCTTAAGGAGTGCGAAGGTGATCTTCTCCATGTCGAAGAAATTATGAACACATAAATAGCCTTCTCGCGTATTTAACCATTTTCCTAGAGAATCCACATTTATTTGTTCTTCAAAGAGAAGAATATAAAAATTAACTTGTACCTTGAAATGAGAAGTTCCTACAAAGTTACTACTCGATGAATACGCACCGGTTTTTATCGGCATGCGTTCAAGGATGTGCACAAAATTCTCCATCATTTCGTCCCTTTGTTGCGTGATAACTTCCTCAAAAAACAGATTAATATAATCTTCTGCTCCATCATTTTTATTTTCTTCCTCCATGAAGGGTTTCTTGTGTGTGTGAGATTGATTTTCCTCAAGAGAAACAAGCTCAAGATCCAACTTTATATTCTCAGACCTCGTTGGGGACATGCACTGAAAAACGATCAAGAGTAGCCTGCTTTGATACCACTAATCCAGATTATTTTCGGCACGAAATGAGAGCGGAGATACAATAAAGAAATGTACAGAGATATCTCAGATATCCAATAATATAACATAAATATATCATATATGCATCCATAAACATAGAGATACAGTAATACACAATTTCTATTAATGGGTTAAATGTACAAAACTGTAGAAATACATAGTGAAAGACTCGCTAGAATGGTGACAACTTATCTATGAGAAGAGATGTGACGGCTACTCACATTCACAAGAAGATGATTTTCACAATGAGGCTCCAAAAGAATTTTTAACATAAAGAGAATCCAAAACACCAACCCTGGAAGATGAAAATCCAATAGTTTTGAGGACCCTGTTTCAGGTAGTTTGGTGTATCAACTTCCGGGGGGCGTAACCTTGGCATTCAATCTCTATTTGGGGTGCACGGTAGTTCGTTGGAAAGGTATCATCGAGTAGATTCATTTTGGGGGATCAATCAATGCCTTTTGTTATCATTGAGGTTCTTGATCCCAAAAAAACTTCATTTAGGCTCTCAAAATGGCCTAAGAAGTTTAAGAACCGAAAAACTGCTTAAAATAGTAAATTTCCATAAGACTATTTTGAGCTAGTTGGAATAGGGGGGTGGTCACCAATATCCACCTAGATCAATCCTGCCTCCTTAGGAATAAATGGTCTCCATTGCGTTGAGTTCCCAGAGGAGAGGGAAAAGTGTTTGATAAATATGCATCTTGATGAGCTGCTTTCCTTACTGGAAGAGTTGCGATGCTTAGCTTGTTGAAGGTTGTCATGAACCTATCGCTGGAAGGGTTGGAAATTTTTAACCAATTTGGATACATGAGATGACTATGTGTAGAAGGAATCCTTATGCTTTGCTTCAATCTTGTCGACCTGCTTCTATTGGAAAGAAGGTGCTTGAACTGAGGCTGCAGTGGTTGCAATGTTCTTTTGTTCACCTTTTGAACATACTGTGAACAAGCTGAATTTTGTAGTATGAGACACTACCTTGCAACAATGTTTAGGTGGGACAATAGTTAGAACTACTTGTGGAATCCTATAGAGATGACCCCCCAGAGTAACAATGACACTACAGGGTCGAGACTCATAAATAGCTGGGCACTTCCACATATATGGATGGACAAAAAGAATATCAAAGACATCCAGCGGTGAAACATCACATAATAGCTCATCTTTGAAGGGTTGGATTCCCTATGACAATCGACACTACCGGCTGACACAAAGATCTCATCCCTGGCGAAGCCACCCAATGTTGTATGGTTGTGGGTGTGGTGTTGTCGATAATCTCAACTGGTTGACGACCTCTACTGAGATGGGGTTCTTCTGGCTTCCGCTATCAACAATAAAATGCAGTGGGGTCCCCTTCACCCACATCCGTGAATGAAAAAGACACTCCCCCTCTTCGGGATCTGTTGGTTCTTCTAGTTGAATTGTTGTGGTCATGAGAGTAGTAGTGGGGTCTGCGTCGATGATATGTCTTCTATCAGTATTTTTTGAATCATATTCTGAATAAAGGTTCGAATCCTTGTCTTTGATCTCGACCACCAATGATTGTTTTGAGAAAGGTTACTAGAACCGGACCATTCATTGAACCAATTGACCCAAAAAACCGGAACCGAACCGAAACGGGAAAAAAACTTGAAAAAAATTGGATCAAAATACCGGTCACTAAAAATACATAAAAATATTCAAATTTTGAAAAAAAAAACATATTGATGTGCATCCATGTGAAGCCAAACTAGTATACAAAAATTTGCAAAGTTTCTCATATATATATAACAAGTAACATTGTATAAAACCAAAATAGCACTAACAGTAAGTGGCAAGTGCACTCCATAGTCATATGAATATCTGGATTCTGAATCAAAATACATCATCAAAAAGGCTCTAAATGGCCTATAAAGTACAAAAATAACTCTAGAGTCTAGGCTAAAGGCTAGAGAGTAGAGACTACGCAATCTAATAGTCTGAATCTGCATACTGAAACTCAGACTTGGACTAATACTCAGAATCAAAGTCATCATCTACATCCTCAACATGAGTAGACTCAACAGGGGGATTCTGAGCCTGGCTTGATTCCCCTGGTCCAGAAGGCAAAGATACAGTTGCAACATCAGTGCACACATTCTCTTGACGTGTCTAGGGATCCAAATCCATCCAGGAAAGGTATTCATTGTCAAAAGTTGTTGGTTGAGTCTTTTTTTTTTTTACTTTTTAAAAAAAAATTGCAAATCCTCTCAATTTTCCAGCCGTACGAAAAAAAAAAAACTGGAAAAACTAGTTTCAAAACCGGTTCCATACATAACTGGTCAAAATCAATTTGAATGTCCAGTTTGAACTGGTAATCCTTGTGAACCGGTCGGACCGACCGATTTTATCAGTTCCGGTCCAGTTCTGGTAACACTGGTTTTGAGTGACATTCATCGTTGTTGTGTTAGGGGTTTTGGTGTAAATCACACCATTTTCCAGTGTCCTTTGTATTTTAGTTACCCTTCTTTTCCTATGGCTTGGAATGGTCTGAAGGTTGGTTGTTAGGTCCATCTTTACCAAACTTTGGTTGTTGCATATTTGTAGACTCAAACTTTCACTTGTTCTAGTTCTTAAATTTATGATTTATTTTAACAACATATCGATAAGCAACACCCAGTGATGAGATTTCCAAAAAATCCATTTTAGTTTGGATGTATCTGTGTAGAGGCCCAAGGTATTTTAGAACCAAATGTCACTTAGAGTCACTTATACCCAGCTTGGTTCACAAGGTATGGAAGGAATTTTTGAACTCTGACACTTCTTGTCCCCTCTCTTGTCACAGTGTGATCCATCTCATGTACTGGTTTTCATAGTTGTCAGTAGGGTAATATTGTTCCTTGACTGCATCCACAAAAAAATAATAAGTGGGCTCGACCTAATATATTCAAGACTCCTCTGTGGAAATTTTATCCCTGTAAGTTTCCCACCAATGTTTGACATGGGGGAGAGCCTTAAGGAGTGAGAAGGTGATCTTCTCCATGTCGGAGAAATTATGAACACATAAATATCCTTCTAGTGTATTTAACCATTTTTCTAGGGCATCCACATTTATTTGTTCTTCAAATAAAAGAATATAAAAAATAACTTGTACCTTGAAAGGAGAGGTTCCTCCAAAGTTACTACTTGATGAATATACACCAGTTTTTATCGACATGTGTTGAAGGATGTGCACAAAATTCTCCATCATTTCGTCCCTTTGTTGCGTGATAACTTCCTCAAAAAACATATTAATAGAATCTCCTCCTCCGTTCTTTTTATTTTATTCCTCCATGGAGGGTTTCTTGGGCATGCGAGAGAGATTGTGCTCAAGAGAGACAAGTTCGAGACCCAACTTTCTATACTCGGACCTCATTGGGTACATGCACTGAAAAACGATCAAGAGTAGCTTGCTCTGATACCACTGATCCAGATTATTTTCGGCACGAAATGAGAGAGGAGATATAATAAATAAATGTACAAAGATATCTCAGATGTTCAATAATATAACATAAATATATCATAGATGCAACCATAAACATAGATATATAGTAATACATAATTTCTATTAATGAGTGAAATGTACAAAACTGTAGAAATACATAGTGAAAGACTTGCTAAAATGGTGACAACTCATCTCTGAGAAGAGATGTGACGACTACTCACATTCAAAATAAGATGATTTTTACAATAAGTATCCAAAGAAATTTTTAACAAAAAGAGAATCCAAAACACCAACCTCAGAAGATGAAAATCCAACAGTTTTGTGGACCCTGTTTTGGGTAGTTTGGTGTATCAACTTCTCAAGGGCATAACTTTAGCATTCAATCTCTATTTGGGGTGCACGATAGTTCGTTGGAAAGGTATCATTGAGTAGATTCATTTTGGATGCTCAATAAATGCCTTTGGTTAACATTGAGGTTCTTGATCCCCAAAAAACTTCATTTAGGCTCTCAAAATGGCCTAAGAAGTTTAAGAACTGAAAAACTTCCAAAAATAGTAAATTGCCAGAAGACTATTCTGAGCTAGTTGGAATAGGTGGGTGGTCATCGATATCCACCTGGATCAATCCTCCCTCCTTAGGAATAAATGGTCTCCATTGTGCTAAGTTTCCACGGGGGAGGGAAAAGTGTTTGCTAAATTTGCATCTTGATGAGTTGCTTGCCTTGCTAGAGAAGTTGCGCTGCTTAGCTTGTTGAAGATTATCACGAACTTGTCGCTGGAAGGGTTGAAACTTTTTAACAAGTTCGGATACATGAGATGACTACATGTAGAAGGAATCCTTACACTTTTCTTCAATCTTGTCAATCTGCTTCTATTGGAAAGAAGGTGCTTGGACTGAGGCTGCAGTGGTTGCAATGTTCTTTTGTTCACCTTTTGAACATAATGCAAAGAAGATGAATTTTGTAGTATGAGATACTACATTGCGACAATGTTTAGGTGGGAAAATAGTCAGAACTACCTTTGGAATCCTATAGGGATGACCCCCCAAAGTAACAATGACAATACAGGGTTGAAACTCATAAATAGCATGGCACTTCCACATATATGGCTGGCCCAAAAGTACATCAAAGACATCTAGTGGGGAAACATCACATAATATCTCATCTTTGAAGGGTTGGATTCCCTATGACAATCAACACTGCTGGCTGACACGAAGATCGCGTCCTTGGCGAATCCACCTGATGTTGTATGGTTGTGGGTGTGGTGTTGTCGACAATCCCAACAGTTTGATGACCTCTGCTGAGATGAGGTTCTTCTGTCTTCCACTATCAATAATAAAATGCAGCAGGGTCCCCTTCACCAACATATGTGAATGAAAAAGGCACTCCCCCTCTTCAGGATCTATTGGTTCCTCTGGTTGAATTGTTGTGGTCACTATAGTAGTAGGTGGTTCTGCGTCGATGATATGTCTTCTACCAATATTTTCTTAATCAGATTTTGAATCAGGGTTCGGATCCTTGTCTTTGATCTCGACCACCAATGATTTTTTTGAGTGACATTCATCGGTGTTGTACTAGGGGTTTTTGTGGAAATCGCACCATTTTTCAGTGTCCTTCGTATTTCAATTACCCTTATTTTCCAGTTGTTTCGAATGGTTTTCTGAAGGCTGTTTGTTAGGGCCATTACCATACTTTGGTTGTTTCATATTTGTAGACCTGAACTTCCATTTTTTCTGGTGCTTAAATTTATTTTTTATTTTAACAACATATCGATAAGCAACACCCAAGGATGAGATTTCCAAAAAATCCATTTTAGTTTGGACGTATCTGTGTAGAGGCCCAAGGTATTTTAGAACCAAATGTCACTCAGGGTCTCTAATACCCAGCTTGGTGCACAAGGTATGGAAGGAATTGGTGAACTGTGACACTTCTTGTCCCCTCTCTTGTCACAGTGTGATCCATCTCATGTACTGGTTTTCATAGTTGTCAGTACGATAATATTATTCCTTGACCGCATCCACAAAAATATCATAAGTGGGCTCGGTCTAATATATTTGAGACTCCTCTGTGGAAATTTTATCCCTGTAAGTTTCCCACCAATGTTTGACACGGGGGAGAGCCTTAAGGAGTGCGAAGGTGATATTCTCCGTGTTGGAGAAATTATGAACACATAAAAAGCCTTCTATCGTATTTAACCATTTTTCTAGGGCATCCACATTTATCTGTTCTTCAAAGACAAGAATATAAAAATTAACTTGTAACTTGAAAGGAGAGGTTCCTCCAAAGTTACTACTTGATGAATATGCACCATTTTTTATCGACAGGAATGGAAGGATGTGCACAAAATTCTCCATGATTTCGTCCCTTTGTCGCGTGATAGCTTCCTAAAAAAATAGATTAATATAATTTTGTGCTCCGTAATTTTTATTTTCTTCCTCCATGGATGGTTTCTTGGGCATGCGAGAGCGATTTTTCTCAAAAGAGACAAGCTCGAGACCCAACTTTCTATACTTGGACCTCGTTGGGGACATGCATTGAAAAACAATCAAGAGTATCCTGCTCTAATACCACTGATCTAGATTATTTTCGGCATGAAATGAGAGCACAGATATAATAAATAAATGTACAGAGATATATCATATGTCCAATAATATAACATAAATATATCATAGATGCAACCATAAACAAAGAGATACATTAATACACAACTTCTATTAATAAGTGAAATGTACAAAACTATAGAAATACATAGTGAAAGGCTCGCTAGAATGGTGACAACTTATCTATGAGAAGAGATGTGACGAATACTCACATTCACAAGAATATGATTTTTACAATGAGGCTCCATAGGAATTTTCAACATAAAGAGAATCCAAAACACTAACCCCGGAAGATGAAAATCCAACAGTTTTGTGGACCATGTTTTGGTTACTTTGGTGTATCAACTTCATGGCAGCGTAACTTTGGCATTTCATCTCTATTTGGGGCACACGATAGTTCGATGGAAAGGTATCGTCGAGTAGATTCATTTTGGGGGTTCAATCAATTCCTTTTGTTATCTTTGAGGTTCTTGATCCCAAGAAAACTTCATTTAGGCTCTCAAAATGGCCTAAGAAGTTTAAGAACCGAAAAACTACTAAAAATAGTAAATTGTCAGAAGACTATTTTGAGTCAGTTAGAATACATGGGTGGTCACTGATATCCACCTAGTTCAATCCTCTCTCCTTAGAAAGCAATGATCTCCATTGTGTTGAGC
>JASDQU010305756.1:59421-75381 GCA_032191745.1 Picea mariana | reverse complement strand
TGAAGAAAGGGGGGAGTGACCTCTAAACTGTGAATCTTTGGTTTAGGTTCGTCCACTTCTCCTTGTTCTTCATCGGCCATGAAATTGTTCTAGAAGGGAGCTTGAATTCTCTGGTCATCTCTGTCTCTTTCCTTCTCTTTGTGCATAGTCGGAGGAGCAAAATTGTTTGGCCTTCTGAAGCCTCATTTACTCTTTGTGTTCTGAGGGACCTTATACATTTGCCTTCTTTCCACCTTTATTCTCTCCATCTCTTCTTTCAGAACGTTCACCAGCTAGGTCAGCTCATTTACTTGGGGGTGGGACAACGATGGGCCAGAGATGTTAGGGTCAGAAGTCGAGGCTTCTGGTCTTCCTTTTCTTCTATCTGTGTTAGCCTTGTCCCTCAGTCTGTCTGCAGCTAATATATTAGATTCCACCTCTATAGCTGCATCTTGCATCTGAGCTAAAGAGGTGGCTCTTCTTTCTCTTAATACGAGACAGAAATCAGGGTCAAATGCACTAGCATATGAAATTTGAGCAGAGGCTTTGGAAGGCTTTATCTCTGCAGGAATCTTATTATACATTTTATTAAATCTTTTGGAGAAGTCAGAGACTGACTCCCCTTCCTGCTTCTTCAGGGACCCAAACTCAGTCATGTAATATATGTAATCTTTTCTATCCCCCCATTCTCTCAGGAAAACATTATCCAGAGCCTCAATACCAGCAATAGATCCAGGGGCCAGCCCCCTGAACCACTTCCTAAATTCACCATCTAGGCTTTGGACGAAGACTCTCATCCAGACATCTTCATTCTCGATATTCAGGTTGTCTGCATAGCTGTAAAAGGCATCTAGGTGTTCTTCGGCAGTCACATCTCCCTCACCACTGAACTTGGGCATGTATTTCAAATAGTCTCTGGCAGGGAGAGGGTTCAAAGGCTGAGGAAGGATCAAAGGAGCATATCTAGCAGCGACTATGGCATCCATTCTATTCGGAGGGGGATTTACACCAGCCATAGGGATGTTGAGAAAAGGAGAACTTAGAGGGGATGGAGTGTGAATAGGTGAGGAAGGAAAAGAGGTCCTCACAGGAGACGACGGGGAAAACAGAGAGAAGTCTAAAGGACCTGAGTGTGCAGGTGTTTCTCTCTGTGCAGCAGTAGTAATCAAAGGAGGAGTAGTGAAACCTCCTGAGAGGGGAGAGACAAGGATCTCTCCCTCTGATACTAGACCAGGGGGGAAAAACTCAGCAGGAACACTCCCAAAGTTCAGAAAACGGGAAACTTTAGAGGAAGGACGACTAGGAAACTGAGAATTTGAAAATGGGGTTCTCACAAAAGGGGAGGGTGTGTTACCTTTTTCATCGGCAGAAACTTCCTTTGCATCTCTCTTTCCCTTTCTGCACACCGCTTCCAAGTCTGCTTCCGGAGTGGATAAAGGCAAATGTGGATTTGAACTCGTATGTCTGCCTCTCGAAGCCACAGATGATAGAACAGGTTCTCCCCAGCGGAGTCGTCACAGTGGAGTCGCCAGGTGCACAGTAGAAATCTTCAAGTTCTGATATCTGATGCACCTTCAAAAATCAGTTAGTCGTTGTCGTTCTGCCCAGGGAAAATCTTCAACTTTGTCCCCGGTAACGGCGCCAGAAATGTTGGTGTTCGGAAGTCACTCCTAGATTGCTAGCAGGAGCAGAGCCCAAAGCCCATCAGTTTAATGTCATGATTTGTTTTAAGGTTGATCAAATGGAGGGAAACTCGAAACAGCACAATCTCAACTTAGAAACCAGACCAGGCATGCATGAATGAGTAAGGTATTGATAAACTCCAAACAGTGAGTCATAATAAAGGGTGAGCAGGTGGAAGACTTATACAAGAAAGCGCAGTGGTCCACAATAAACAGCAGGTTCATCACAGACTAGAGAAGAAGTGCTTTCAAACACAAAATCCTTTTACATTCAAACACAATTACCAGAGAATACAAAGACGCCACAACAAATCCTTTATCACAACAAGATCGTTAAGTCCACGTGAATCCTTCACTGTGAACCCTCTAGCAAAGATGAAATAGAGATGGAAAAGAAAGGAAACTGTTTGTTATAAACCAAGAAGTCTCAAACACAGAGGCATAACCAGGAAACCAGAATGTCGCTGAAATTACAGTCGGGAGCTTAGCTCTACCATCGATGGATACAAAAATGGAAAAAATGCCTACATATACTCAAAACTACAACAGCAGCGGAACCAAGAAAATTCGTTGAAGGCTTTGCATCTGCATGGCTTCTGACACTATGCAGCCGCAATCTTTGAATAACCATGCAACTTATGGCAGACGCGATCGATCTTCTGACAGTTACATCGGTGAATCAACGTGCTTTTAATTCATTGTAGGACGTCCCCATTATGGCGGAGATGATGTCTAACCACCTTCAACTGCCTCAATAACTGCTTCTTGGGATTGATAATGGCCTAGCCAACTCATCACTTCGGGATCCGGATGACTTCTCGCGCTGTCGCCTGGGATAACTGGATATCTTGAGAGACGGACATGAGGGCCAGCGCGAAGGACATGGTGCATGGTAGGTGTGATGGCAGAGAGGGGTGACAGAGGATGAACCATGGCAGAGGACACCCAGGTAGATGGGGAGAAGACGGGAGAATGAACTCGCCTTTGGGTGAGAAACAGATGTGGAAAGGGAGCGGGACATGCGGCAGGGAAGGAGTGGATGGTGGGAGAAAGGAGAGCCATGAGGACCACCAAGGAGAGGTGAGTGGATGACACATGGCAGCAGGGGAAAGGCGGAAGGAAGAATGAAATGACAGGAGGAGGGCCCACACTGGTTAAACACAGGGCAGCTAAGAGGAGCGTGACTACACGAGCGCCGTTGATCTGGGCACTACGATCCTGGCCGTCGGGAAGCTGCACATGGGATCTCAGACCCCCCCCTCTGCTTAAAGGTAGAAAGGTGGGGGGGGTCCGAAATTCTCTTCATCGTCGTTGATCCAGGCGCGCTAATCTGAACCATCGGAGAGCTGCGCCCCCGATCTCGGACCCCCCCCCTTTGCTTAAAGATCGAAAGGCAAGGGCGGTCCGAAATTCGTTGTGCGCCGTCGATCTGGGCGCGCAAATCTGGACCGCCCGGTCTTGCTAGATTCTTACCATGGGCGCATTATGGCTCGAAACTTTGGACAAGTGGGTTTTAACCCATTCTTTTGATATCTAAACCCTCTTAGCAAGAAATATCGCTAACACCTTCTTATTACTTTCTTTCTCTCCTATTGTTTATCCGGTGATTTCTAACACAAGTTCTTGACATAAGAGGGTTTCCTTTGTTGGTATCAACAATTTCTCTTGAAAAACTATTTCAAAATTTTGAGTCAGAGGGACATCAGACGAGAGAAGGAAGAAGTTGTTGAAGTAGGAATCACAAGAATAATTTCCTAACATAGGGAAATCTGTCTATGAGGGTTCGTTCAAGTTTTCTAGTTCAGTGACTGTATGTTTCAGATACCTATCCCTATCGATTTTGATCATATTCTTGTATCCCTTTAATGGTAGCCAAAGGTGTGCCCTGTCTGTACTGAAGTATCCATTTAATTTCTCAGACTAGTCTCGGCTTAACAATAATCCATAAGCTTCTCGAATGTCTACTATAATTATGTCAATCACTATCACAAACTTAGGATGCGTGGCTATTATGATCATTACATTTTTAAGTTCTCCCATGACCTTCACCTAGGTTCTGTCTAGTTGTATTACATGTTTATCACTCTTGAGAGGGACTGTGTTTAGTTTTTTACAGATAGACAGTGGCATAACATTAGAGGATGCTCACGAATCAACCAAACAGTTATGGAGGTTCTTGTTGAAAACTTAAAATGTTAAAAGGAAAGGTGGGACAAAAGGTCTTCCCTTCTTATCCTCAGAACAAATGTTCACAGTTGATTTATTCCCTAGGTCTATGGGAGTTAGATTCCTTTGTTGATCATCGCTCGTCATAGGGTTTTCCATTGATCTCAAAGCTTTTAGCAGGAAGTCCTTTTGCTGAGGGATCCTACATATGTACATAATTGATATATTAGCCTTTAACTTCTTCAAATCTTCAACTATGTTGTAATCCAGTTTGGCCAATTCTTGGGTATGGATTTTGATAGGGTTTTTATGGGGAGTGTTGGCCATTGGTTATGGAAGAAAGCAAATATCGAGGAAGAAAAGGTCAAACATGAACTGCGCAGGAGACACAGTGACTGTCACTGGGTCAAAGTAAGCAAAAGAGCATAAAATATGGAGCGAAGTATAGAAAAGCAAGACATTGAATGAGGAGATCAGGGATGACAGATCAGCAAGAGAAAATAATCGTAGACAACTCAGCAAGCAGAGAAAGCTACCATTGGATGCTTTGGAAAACCGCGTGAGAAGGGAGGAAAGATAGGCTGGCGAAGCCCTGAAAGGGCAGGTCAAGTTGACCTAGGGTTTTAGACACCTAGGGTTTTGGGTAATTAGGGTTTTGACACCTAGGTTTCGACCTAAGGCTATCAGTGAGGGACTATAATGTATAAATAGAGGTCAAGAGGACCTAGGTTGGGGTGGTACTAGTGTTGGGTATAGATATTGATTGTTGTCTGAGATATTATTGTACTGTGAGAGAGAGGAGTGTTGAGAGTGAGAGCCTTCTGGTATTGTAAGATATTTAGCTAGGTGCAAAGATCACGTCCTGCAGCTGGGTGCGCAAGAAGGTAGGAGAAAGAGAGAAAAAGAGAGAAGATCTGTTGACTAAGAGCACATATCAGAACTGTAAGATTTACCTTAAAATATCATAAGCACATTTTTGTGGACGTGTCCCTAGAGAGAGGGTGAACCACGTATATTTTTTGTTGTATGTGTGATTGATGTCTGGATATTTGTCATTGTTATACTGTTATTTGAATTATTGTGTTAGATCAGATGTATAGATGCACAAAGTAGATCTAGTTGATAAGAGATATATGAATGCTTCATTATTGTTGTATTAGTTCCACTTGATATTCCCCTGGTTGTAGACATCTATGTCTTGCAACCTCCCTCTTAGATGCTTCGAGTGAGACTTCATCCGCTTCATAGGTGTTGCCAAAAGGGCCGGTAGTTAGGGTTTTGTTGGTGCATTGTTGAAGCGTTGAACCCTGGGTCTACCCCTGTGCCAACAAATGGTTCTGTTGTTGGGACATTAATCTATCTAAGGGAATGTCAACGTGGTTCCCATCAAAGACCAAGATTCAAAAATGGATAGAGGATCAAGAGAGGGACTTCGCTGAAGCCCAGAACAAGAACTCTAAACTGAGTACTGAAGATTGGCTAAAAAGATACATCTTCACCAACATTCAAAAGATCTTCTTTGGGGGAATCCACCAAGAGTTGTTTGAATGGTTGGCTAGGTTAGCCGATACCCAGTTCAAGATTAGATCTAGACCTCCTGTGGTTTGGACACCGACATTGATCCAGAAGGTCAAGAGAGTTGACAACATTGTATCCAGAGCAATAGATCATTGTTTTGATAGTACCATTGGACGGTATATCACCGAGTTTGTTGTTGACAGAATAGAATCATATATCCAAGCCAAGAGATACTTTTTCAAAGGACCTAGAGGAAAAAGTTTGCACCTTATGAAGCTGAGAATCAATATGCTCTTGCATGAAAACCACATCTTAAATATATAGTAGATTGGTCAGACCTGAAAAGGCTAATGTTCAAGATCTTGGAAAGTGACAGTGACACATAAGTAGGACATATGTGCAGTGGGAAAGTATTTCAAGGGGTTCACCTTGAGAACTTGTTTAAGAAAAACTATGGAGAAGAGGGCTTCTGTAGACGAGGTAGATCTAACTGACAAAGTAAATTCAGAGCCCACCAGAACAGAAGAAGGGGAAGCTAAAGAACTTCACCAAAGCGATCCAGAAACCTCAAGAAATGCACGGACTACTGAAGTAAGTAACATTAATCTTCCTATTGTCTCAACAGTACTTAGCAGTCAAAATAGTTAGAACCACCAGAGTACTCATAGCACTGTTACTGGTAGCTTGGCATCTACTCAGACAAGAAGCCTAGTCATCTCTATGGAAGATGAAATGAGGCTCCCTATATTTAGAGAATATGGATCTGGAGATCCAAATCAGCATTGGTTTCTATGTGAAGCTGTATGGAATATTAAAAGTATCACTGACGAATCCATCAAGAGAACCTAGTTCAGCACTACGCTAAGGGACTGCGCACTGAGATGGTACATGAAAGTTGTCCAAGGACTGGTGTAGCCTACACCACTGAATGAGATCAAGAATGCATTGATTACAGAATTTAAGAAACCTAATTCGGATTCACAATGTATTATAGAGATAAAAGAAATCAAACAAAAGGTAGCAGAACTTGTTTGGGAGTTTGACCAAAGATTCAAGACCCTAACAGGCCGATTAACTTTTCAGATCCCTGATGAACAGAAAAAAGAATGGTTCATCATTGCATTGTTACCACACATCAGAGTCCCTCTTATGCAACATAATATTGCATCGCAGGCAGAATCTTTGGAAATTTCCATGAAGCCTGAATCAACACCTATGGGAGAATTGAGCTCAGGCATGAGCCAGATCTTGATTTAGCTAACTAGTTTGTCTTTGCAGGTCGAGGATATGAAGAAAGATAAGGGAAAGGAAAAAAGGGAAAATGTATGGTGTGTGAGATGTAGATCAAAAGGTCATGATAAGGAACATTGTCCCTTATTCCATGAGTATTTGGCCTTAGGAGCGTTGAGCCCCTTGAAGCAAGTTAACCTGCCCTGGTGAGATGTGTGCAAAAATAGACATTTCCCAGGTGAGTGTTATTACATGAAGAAGTATTTTGAGACACCCACAAACTTGCACTACACATTCTATAAATCAGTAGGGCATGATGATCGAGATTGTAGAGCTTATGACCTCATGCAGGAGAGGTCGAGAGACATATACAATATTCAGGGAGAAGTACAGCAAGAAGGTAATACTCCACAGTACAACTCTCCAGGGAGAGGAAACTTCACTCCTCACGGTGGATACAGAGGACGAGGATGAGGAGGAGGTATGGGCCAAGGATGAGGACAAATAATCTTTTATAACCACGTGCAACCAGAACACTTAGAAAGGGATTGTCAGAACCCTTGCACAACCTGCAGTTATTGTAACTCTTTTGAGCATGTCATAGAAGAATGCCCTGTGCTACTGGCTAACGTTCAGGAAAGATGAGGACCCCAACAGAACCCACAAGTACAACTGATATATGTTGAAACTCATGGAATTGAACCTATATTCGATGTCATTACTCAAGGAGGTGCTGCTATAGGAGAGGATAGAACAACCCAAAGACAAATCGCAGAAGAGACAGGTATTAGGAAAGCTGAGGAGAAGACTTAGGCTTTTGATGCAAAGAAAGAAAGATGAATATTTGAGGAAGCAAGGCAAGATTTCAAGAGGAACCAAGGATCCTCATCTAGAATGCAACCAGAAGTAAAAGAGTACGAAATGCCTCAGGAATTTGATCAATCGGCTGTGCATAAATAAGGAAAAGAAGTAAGTATGTTCATCGACTTTCTGTACACTTGTCTTAAATTAATTCAGGATGAGAAAGTTGTACAAGAGTTACAAAACCTAATCAGGCAGTATGATCTAGAAATGATAGACCCCTTTCTGAAAAAGGCAGTACACCAGATTGGTAGGAAGAGAAGAACAAAGAAATAATTAAATTTGAATGCTCAAATAGGCGAGTACGATATGGACTATGTGGTCCTCGATTTAGGGTCGGAGGTCAACGTCATGATGAAGCAAACTTGGGCACTGATGGGAAAACACAAGCTGATATATTCTCCTATCAGGCTTTGCATGGCTAATCAGCAAGTTGTCAGCCCATTTGGATTATTGGAGCATGTCCCCGTAGACATCGATGGAGTTATAACCTTTGCATACTTTGAGGTAATTGAAATTTTTGATGATAACTGCCCTTACCCTGTATTACTAGGAATTGATTGGGCCTTCAACAATTCTACTATGGTCGATTTAAATAAAATATGCATGACATTTGAAGGAGATGGCCTTAGGTTCATTTCACCCTTAGATCCATATGAAGGTACATGGTATACAAAGCCCATCAGAGAATAAGACTACGCATATGAGCTAGAAAACATGTATAAATTAACATCCAGACAACAGGATTACATTAACCCTACTACCAATGGGAATCTAAGTTGGAGAAGTGATAGCACATGTTCATTAGATTCAGAAGAGGCACTGGAGAACTAGTATAACTAGATGTATTAAGTATCCACAAGGATATATGCTCAACTGACCAGAGAAGTTCATTGGATTGGTACAACAACAAGTAACTTACCTACCTTTGACAGTCTGAATCCTTTAGAGTCCTTCTTGATGGACTTTGAACCAATTATACCAACACAACAGAGGATTTTGGCTATGGAAGAGGCTCTGAAAGCTACACCAACAATATGGTGGGGGGCACATAAAAGAAATATCACATATTGGACACAATGTCGAACCTTGATGACAGTGCAGTTTTCAACACAAGTAGGAAGCTGCGAAGTGAGGTACACAGGATGAAGATGCCCAAAGGACCATGTACAAAGCTACGAAGAGGCCTGGAGTGACATTCCTTGAGAACAATGGGTACACAAATTCATTAAAACGCTATACATGACCCCTATTAACTGGTACCTTCAAGCAGAACTGTGCCTTATCACCATCAATTGGGAAGGTATTCTTCAGAATTTTGTAACCACCTTTTTATTTGAAATTGAATTTCCCTCAATAGATCAAGCATTAAATATTGTGAKGTAGAAAGTATTTAAAGATTCATCTAGCCTCCCTTTGGATCAAGAAGAGGACGAATGGACTATGCCATTCCAAAAATTACAAGGATGTTACAACATTAATGCCGATGAAGATGATGATCTGAGGAAGGTAAACATTGCTGAGATAGAAGACCACAAGGATGTGGAAGGTCCATGAGTTGAACTACCATTCATTGGATAGACGATCAAGATAAAGAAAGTTAATATTGGGACAGAGGAGACACCGAAGCTTGCCAATGTCGGAGATTACTTGGATGTTGCTACCATCAACAAAATTACAGAATTACTACATGAAAAATGGGCCATTGACTTCGTGGGACCTATAAACCCACCAAGAAAGTGCACAAGAGCAAGGTATATTATCACTGTGACAGAATACCTAACTAGATGGGCCAAATCAAGATAAGTCAAGGACTGTAGTGCAACTACAGAAGCGCGTTTTATATTTGATGACATAATAACCAGGTTTGGAAGCCCTAAGACCCTTGTGAGCGATCAAGGTACTCATTTCATCAATAAGACAGTTGAATCCCTGACTAAAGAATTTATAGTCCACCATCAGAGGAGTACACCTTACCATCCACAAGAAAACATAATGGTTGAAGCATTTAACAAAATCTTGGAGACAACATTGACAAAGATTTGTAGTGTGAACAGGGATGACTGGGATTTAAGAGTACCAGCAGTACTTTAGGCTTATAGAACCACTTGTAAGAAATTAACAACACAAACCCCTTTCAAGTTGGTTTATGGTCTCGAAGCTATTGTCTCGATGGAGTACTTGGTACTTAGCTTAAGAATTGATGCATTTACAAAAATGGATGATACTAGCGTTGTTCATGAGAGGCTTACCCAGCTAGTTGAACTAGAAGAAGACAAATTTATGAAAGGATTCCATCAATAGGTACAGAAGGAAAGAGAGAAGGCCTATCATGAAAGACACATCAAGAAGAAATCATTTAACCCAGGTGATTTAGTACTGGTGTGTGATAGTAAATTTATAATACATCTAGGGAAGTTCAAAATGCATTGGCTTGGACCATATGAGATCGCCTATGTTACAGAAGGAGGAGTTGCACAACTGAAGACATTGAAGGGAGAATGGAAAGAGGGATTAGTAAATGGGAATCGACTGAAGTTGTACTATGAAAACTAGCTTCCTTGCAACTCTTAGTAACAAAAAAGGAGAAAAGGTTCTAGGTACCAGGTGCAGTTGAAACTGGGTACCAAACACAGAAAAGACAATCTGCACAAGGATGGGAAGAAGACATGGAGCAAAAAGCAAAGGCTACACTCCGCAGTCCAAAGTCAAAGTGACATGGAAGGATCAGAATTGAAGTGCCTCGAGACGAGTCACAGGTAAGTGTTGGGGGGCTATTGGCCTTTGGTTATGGAATAAAGAGAAGATTGAGGAAGAAAAGGTCAAACGTGAACTGCGCGGGAGACACGGTGAATGTCACTGGGTTGAAGTAAGCAAAAGAGAAGAAAAGATGGATTGAAGTACGGAAAAGAAAGTCATTGAATGAGGAGATCAGGGATGACATATCAGCAAGAGAAAAGAATCGTAGACAAATCAACAAGCAAAGAAAGCCACCATTGGATGCTTTGGAGAACCACACGAGAAGGGAGGAAAGACAGGTTGGCAAAGCCCTGAAAAGGAGGGTCAAGTTGACCTAGGGTTTTAGACACCTAGGGTTTTGGATAATTAGGGTTTTGACACCTAGGTTTCGACCTAAGGTTTTCGGTGAGGGACTATAATGTATAAATAAAGGTCGATGGGACCTAGGTCAGGGCGGTACTAGTGTTGGGTATAGATATTGATTGTTTTCTAAGAGATTATTATATTGTGAGACAGAGGTGTGTTGAGATTGAGAGCCTTCTGGTATTGTAAGATATTCAGTTGGGTGCGAAGATCAAGTCCTGCAGCTGGGTGCGCAGGAAGGTAGGAGATAAAGAGAAGAAGAGAGAAGATCTGTTGACTAAGAGCGCAGATCAGAACTATAAGATTTACCTTAAAATATCATAAGCACAGTTCTATGGACGTATCCCTAGAGAGAGGGTGAACCACGTATATTTTGTGTTGTATGTGTGATTGATGCCTGGATCTTTGTCATTGTTATACTGTTATTTGCATTATTGTGTTAGATCAAATGTATAGTTGCACAGAGTAGATCTAGCTGATAAGAGATATATGAATGTTGCATTATTGTTGTATTAGTTCCACTTGATATTCCCCTGGTTGTAGACATTTCTATCCTGCAACCCCCCTCTTAGTTGCTTCGGGTGAGACTTCATCTGCTTCGCAGGTGTTGTTGAAAGGGCCAGTAGTTAGGGTTTTGTTGGTGCGATGTTGAAGCGTTGAACCATGGGTCTTCCCCTATGCCAACAAGGAGAAAAAGGTTCTTTCGGATGATCAAGAGTTGAACTTTCCCCCAACGTTCGGGTAGTAATATGATATTTCGAGGGAGGTAGACCGTTACTTCTCATTTTCACAACCGAGACCTCTGTGGGGGTTTCTTGAGACTCAAATAAGTCGTCAGAAGGCATGATTAGGTCAGGATCCCATATCAGCATGGTTGTATCTTCTAGTGGATCATTCTCTTCTTGATCAACAACATTCATAACTGAACCGCTTGGTTGTTCGGTCAGGGAGACTTCATCCAGGAACCGATTGGCCATCAAATTAATCACATGCACCCATTGAGGGAAGTCTTTTTCGGAGTGATTTTCTTGGTGATAAGTATAGAAAGAATCATATGCTACATTTCCTAAATCGATATTTAGGTTAGCTGGGGGAGGTTCAATTTCTTTGAACAACGATTTTCTTTTAAATAAAGTCTTATAGGGCCTTTGGCCTTGGTTTTCTTCCCCTTTGCTTCTCTTCATGTCTATGATCTCATTTGATAATTTCTTAACCATGCATTGTAGGTCTTCTATGTCTCCATTACCCTTTTCGGGAGCTTGTTTTGCTTGTTTCCTTGACGGTCTAGCCAAAAGGAGTCCTCTCCTAGGAGGAGGTTGGACTTATTTTTTAACTAACAAGACTTGACCTTCCTTACAACCTTTCATCCGGAATTCTATCATTTTGGATTCTTCAAAATTCTCAGCCAGGGTTCGTTTGGTAGCCCTCTTCACCAACATGGAAATAGAAGTTGGGAGGGCGTTAGCATATACTTCAATTTGCAACTCCTAGGTAGGGTTTAGCTTGTGGCTAGAATTTGTTTAAAATAGTTGTGAATATCTGATTGAAATCTTTAACCTTCTCCTTTGAAGTCATGGTGGAGGTGAACAATTCAACCATCAAAGCTCTTGTAGTGGTTTCTTTGGAAAATTTATCTAAAATATCTTTCTAAAACTTGGTCCAACTAGTTATGGATCCTATAGGTAACTTGAAATACCATGTGGAAGCAGAGTTCTTAAAAGCATAGGGGAAAATATTGCATACTACATATTCATGTTGGACATTCATTAGTATGATAGATAGTATGAATTTCTTGATATTATATTCAGGTATTCCTTAGGTTTCAGGGTCAAACTTAGGAAGTAACTTCTATGGATGTCGGGGAAGGCTATGTACTCGCCCTGGGATGGACAGAGTGTCTCTAGCCAACCAAGGTTGATTTTTTTGAGGTGGGTTTCCCCCTTCTTCCTCATGGTCATTGTTGTCTTCCATATCTTCAGAATCCGAGTTAAACTCCTCTTCTTCCGAAAAATCATCTGGCTCAAAGACGTCGTCGGCTAGCGTTTCAGGAATTAGATTCAGAGGGTGTTCGATTTCGGTGATTGCAAAATTTATTATTTCTTATACTGTATGCACAAAAACCTAGTCGAGGTTGTCGACCACTGGTCTGGTTATTTTTTTTCTTCGAGGAAGTATCGGAGCTAAAGACAATGCACCAATTTGTCAGTCGTATCCTCTTGTGATTCTTCTGAATTGATTTAATTCCTCGTGAGGAAGAGAATAAGGTATATCATAGAACAAGAGTTCTTCCTCGGGCTATGGTGAGTCACTCATTTTGGGAGTACTCAAAGTGTGTGGGATGTCTTGGGAATGGCTAGCCATGAATGTGGGTTGTTTTGAATCTACAGGTTGTCTGAAATATTACATGAAATATGTATTCAACCATTCATTCTTCAGGCCCTCCTTCTAGCGCCAATTTTGTTTATGGGTCCTAAATCCATTTAGTTCAAAAGGAGGAACCAAACCCGCCATCGAGGCCCAATTAGACTCTGCAACATTTAATAGTGGAATGGTTCTCTAGATCTTGCGATCTGGCCAATTAATCGATGGGCTTTTCGTTTTCTTGTGAAGGCCTCTCTTTCGGTTTGGACTTTCTCTTTTTTGTATTTTCTCTTAGGTGGGACCGATATGAGATGTAAGCCAGTATAAACCAACTTGGTAACAAAAAGGATTAATTTTAACTACTAGAGAAGAGGCTAAGCTTGGGATAACCTGCTACTCAAACATATAGACAACAATTATATACCATAGGCCTAGTACTAATATGTTAACCATGTGAGCATCCAATTACTATCTGAGATACTAATTATCAGAAATAAAACACGCATGTGATAAGATAATGGAAAGAAAAATAATTCACCTACTCTAATCATCCATCACATAATAACACAATGATTCATCTTCATCATTAAATAAAAGAACTGTAAAACATTGCATCAGATAACTTAACAATAGATTCAATAGCTCTTACTCATTATAGCATCCATTCATGAGACAAGATAGGAAATTTTTCTTCTCTAGGTCCAATCACACATGCATTTGATGAAAATATAACTTGTCTCTGGTCCAGAAGGACTTCTCAATTAAAGACAACTTCAAAATAATTCTTAACAAACTAGAAAAGATAGTTTCTTGCAACAACCATCGACCCTTAACTAATCGGTCGATTCTCTTATTTATAACATAAAATTAACTAAAAACAATGGCTAAAGTGTAGTTAAACAAAACAAAACTCACCACATGGTGTTCTCTCCTAACAGTTTGTCGACAGTCATCTCAAGATATTACTTTGAAAGGGTGACTTTTCTCATACTTTGACCAGCTAATAAACAGCTCCTCGCAGGTGTGGGCATATGGAAATCTGTGTTGTTCCATCAGAGCCGCGCAAATCTCTTTGATATTTACTGCATGTGCCCAATATTTCACCAGACTGATGCTTAAATGCTATATCATAGCTGGAGCTCTTATTGGGTGTTCCATAAATTTTTTCACCTATCCTGGTGTTGTGTCAGTTACCTTCGCTAGTTGCTCGGCCCATAAAGAATCTTTCTTGGTGTTTGATTCGACTATGTCTCTCAAGTCATCGAAGTCTTCAGGTGTTCCAAACTTATGGAGTCTAATATCCTTCATAGCCTTATTGATTTTACCTCAATGTTTCTCACATTTGGCCCATTTTTATTGAATTTCTCAGTGCAGTTCCTGAGACATTCTTGCCCAATATTCGTCTGATTTCTTTATGCAATCTAGACTGATTTCGTTCAACACCCAAATGTCATGTTCTTCTTTATCTCAGCCTTGTTGGACTACACCAATGTAGTCAATTAACTCTATAGCTTACTACACCTTTTCGTACCACCGCTCCATATCCTTGCACGTCGTGAGTGCCATGAGAGTATCTTCCTACAGCTTGGTTATCTTTGCAGTGAAAAGGTGTCGCTTGTTCATGAACTTTCTATAGGCCTATTTGAAATCTCTCCTCAGGTACACTATGGCCTGTGTGGTGTCCTGATAGTACTTAGCCAGGTGGTGCAAATGTTCTAGTTCTTTTAGGGAGGCAGCCAGTTATTTTTCATCTCTTTTATCTCTATCCAGGGTGGCAACTGAGATCACCATCCCCACGCCGATAAGATAATATGTTCTGGAATTTTCTATTTTTATCAAATCTTCCTCTATAGTGATGAGAATGGAATGGTCTAGAGTAATCCTCCTCTTCTTAGTGGTTCTTTGTACGATGGCCTTCCTTTTCCAATCATACGCTATAGCATGTATATCGGCTACCTCATCCACAGGTTCGGAAATATTCTAATCACACCATGTGAGTGTATTTCCCTTTCCCAGGCTTTCGGTGGTGTACACTTTTTCAAGATCAGGTTCTTGAACGTCCTCATTGTGATCTGAAGGCTCGGCTTCTATCTGTCTCTCATCGGGGTTTTCAGTACCAATTGAAATAGAGGCATCAGGAATAAACTCGACACTTACTTGTTCATTGGCCTTTGAAATGATGATTTCCTACTATGGTGCTCCTTTATATGGCTCGTCCGACCCCTGCTAGTCTTTCGAACTGTCCGCTTGAGACTCTGGTGCATCGGGTTTTTTTTGTCTCATACATCCTCATCTTTTTTTTATGTTTGTAGAAACTCCTTGATTTGGACCTTGGGGACAGGAGAAGATGTCTTCTCAGGTCCCTTTTCTTCTTTGATATCCACAGGGGTCCCGAGAGATAACTCTAAGCTCTCATCATCATCATATATCTTTATAAACTCATTCAAGGGGTGTGACGCACTTGTTTATACTGGTACCCAGACAACGTCTGGATGAATCACCACACCGACCAGTGATCTAGCTGGTGGTGTTGTGAATTCAAGGTCATCCAACCCAACAATTTCATCAACATCTATAAAATTGAGGCTACTTGTACCCACCTAGATTATGTCTAGGTTATCGACAGGGGACCCTGTCATTTCTGATAGATCTGAGTCATCTTATAGTTGATCAAGCACTCTTTGCACCCATTCTAACATGAGCAATCCCCTTTCTCTCACATCCTACACCAAATGGATAACTTTTCCTTGCGTAGGGGCTATCAAGGGGGCTTCTGCTACTTCAGTTGTTTTCGATGCTATCCTTTATTCTCTGGCCCTGAGGACCCCTTGAGCCGATTGTTCCAGGGTTGTCTCTTTCTCATCTAGGCTCATGGCCTTGAACCTCATCTCCTTAGGATTAGCCATCCTTGCCATCACCTCGTCCCAGTATTGAGCGTTTTCGATGAAGATCTCATCTTTAAACCTGTCATGGGCATATGGACAAAAGGATGATAGTTGTGATGCGTGCTTCAAGACCAGACCCTTTGGGTCATGCTTGCAAAAATGGCCAGTCTGGAATC